>JANHGN010019346.1:12544-29661 GCA_024605025.1 Megaceryle maxima | reverse complement strand
CCCCTTTGGGGAGGGAGGGGGGTTAATAGAGAGCGTCTGTTAGGTCTAAGGGGCTGCCCTGACCCTAAACCATGACACTGTCCCACACTGGCACAGGGAAAGTATCTGCTTTCCTTGTGCCTTCACATTGCTTGATCCCACAGACTCTGCAGTAACAGAACAGACTGACATAAAGCTGTAACAGCAACAAATGTGGACACTTTGGACACTGTTGTCCACTGCACAGTTTCTGGTACTTCTCTTGAGCTGGATAATGTATTCATCTATTAACAGATTGTGTTGAGAGAACAAATAATACAGTTTGTTATTACTAAATAGGTGATACATTTTTCAACTTTCTACTAATAAGGCTTTTGAAAATGCTTCTAATGGGACTCCATTCCTGTGGTGTGAGAAGAAATATCAGAAGCTAGTACAATTTTCAAATTTTCTAAGTGTTGAAACAGAATCCTTCAGACCACCTAGAGCATCTGGATAGTCAACAGCTTTTAAAATTTGTCTATGTAGATTGTAGATGGATATCTAACTATGGAGCTGCAAACATCTCAAATACCTGTTCCTGAAAATATTGAAACTTTTATATTTAAACTTTGCAACATCAGGTTTAATTTAATGTTTTAGTATTCTTGAGAAATATTCTTCTGTG
Source organism: Megaceryle maxima (assembly GCA_024605025.1). Taxonomy (NCBI): domain Eukaryota; kingdom Metazoa; phylum Chordata; class Aves; order Coraciiformes; family Cerylidae; genus Megaceryle; species Megaceryle maxima. Next base: position 29,015 of record JANHGN010019346.1, on the reverse strand, counting down.
GTTACAGTTTTTCTCTTCACTCTGTGTCCTTCTTTCACCTAATGCTCCAATTAAGCAAGATGAAATAGACTGAATGTTTTGTATAGTAATAAAGTGGCATAAATTGCTCTAAACTAAAAATATGTTGCTCCAAGTAATTTTTCTTTATCCTTCAGCACTGAAGTTATGCAGCCTCATTTGACATTAGGTTTTCACAATCTCACTAAATCCAACACAGGTGCAGCTCTTATATAAAATAAAATATCTTATTCTTCCTAGAGAGGTCTTAGATGTTTTAGAAATAACATAAGCTAACATGAACAGATATAATTGGCAGCTAAGTCTAAAAAACAAGCAGTATCTTCTGCTCCTCTGGAAAATTTGTTATGGTTGGGAACCACAGAAGTGGTACCTTTTCCAATTTGTCATCCTGTTGAATTGAATGATATGATACATGTTAAAAGGATCTCTATTTAATATCACTAAGAATAATAAAACACAAGCCAAAATATTTAGACATGATAAGACATTAAGTCTAATTACTGAGCTCACCATTACAACAAATTATGCTGCTTTGGGAGGGCATTTCTCTTCATACTTGCTACGTGATCATCAAACAACCTTAAGACATGTTTTCAGCATATCTGTTTTGACACTCGGTTACTTGCTATGATGCCTAGAAATGACACTTTTAACTATGCCCAAATTAAAAATTAACACACTCCCTCCTGTTATTCTCTTCTGCCTCCTTCCCTGACAAGGAACAAAAAGGAAACACCACAGCAGAAGGCTGTGTCAACACACTTATGATCAAGAGAGAATCTTAATGGAGACCTTCAATATTAAATGGCTTGCCAATGTACCAGAAAGTCCCAGATTAAAAGCAATTTTTATAAGGCGACTTATTCAATTCTAGTTCAAGGAGGATACATGATTGGTATTTTAGTCACTAGCCATATTTGCTCAATTTCATTTTCAAGTTGGAGTGCACCCTGGGCTATAATGCAGAGTGGTTTTGGATTTAGAAGCCTTCACTTTGTGTTTCAGCCAGTATGGATGTCCAGTGAAGAGAAAAAATTGTGTCCTTCCTCTGAAAGATGAACATAACCTGGCCTGCTGTACTTTTCTATACAAAATACAACCTGTCTTGGACACTCAGGTTTGAATAGAACTCATGTGACTGTTGACCAAAGTCTCAGCATGTAGTTCTGCTCAGTTTTGTCAGGAAGATGTTCAGCTGGAGACACATTGCCTATCTTTGCCTTTCCCTAATGTCTGAGAGCAGAGATCTTAATTTTCAGAAGGAGAGAGAAATTATCTTTGCCTTCATTATCTCAAACTAAGATCTGAGAAAAGCTTGAAGACCTTCTATAAACTCCCTTTTAAAGATCAAAGGGCAAAGATTAAGTGCAAAGAGGGAAGAAATAATTTAAATGCCCTGCTTGTGGTTTAGGTATCCTTTGCAGTAAATTTAATTCACTAGTAATGTCTGTGGTTGCTGAGCTTCACACATATATGTTAAGCAATCAAATTCATTGCTTTCTGCATGTATTGCCTTGAAACATATAGCATAAATTGTGTAAATGCTATTTATTAACTCCAGATTTAATTTTAACTTGTTTCCTCACTATTCATGTGCTTAGCATGCTTTTAGAGTATAATCAATTCCTTAGAATAACTTTATTTGACAAATGAATTTGCTCTTTTTCTTAAAAAGGTCTATATGCAGGTAGCCCTCTTTCTCCAGCCTTTTCTGGCTGAGACATGGGGCTTATCTCAGCCTAAGAGAAAATGTTTTCCTTCAAGCATCTCCTGAAAATTTTGGCAGTAAATCACTGACACTCCTGGAAAAGAGGGAGCACCCAAAGGGTAAGAATTCTCAGAATTCAGTAGGAAAACTTTTCCCTCTATCCACCACCCACACTTGCACTACTCCCAAGGTCTGTGGGGATTAATGTCCAGAGTTTATCCAGAATCTCTTCCAGCAGCATGAAGCCACTGGGGAAGCTCTATCCAGTTCTAAGGGGAAAGGGAATGATAATCTCTCAACTCAGTCATTGCTTTAGGAGACACTTCAATGATACACAGCTGTAGCTCTGGAATGCAGATGTAATAGCTAGTGGATTAGTGAGCTCCTGAGCATCTGGTAATCTAATGCTGGGGTAAGGCCTTTTGGATGGCTGGGAGCAATGTGTAGTAAGAAACCACTCTGTATTTTCTCCCTGCTCAAAAAATATGATCTATCCAAAACCTGCTGAAGTAAAAAGATGCTCAGCAAAGAATGATTTGGGTTGATCCCTTTGCCGCACCATGGTCTTTGCTGACGCAAGACCTTTTGCCTTTCAGGTTGTTTAACACAAGCCCTCTCTTTTGTATCCATCCCTGTGACAACTGATTATTGTGGCCTTTGTTTTGTTTATTTGTGTCATTAAGTTTTGAAAGCAGAAACTTTTTCCTTCTTTAATATATTATCAGCTTCACCCATGTTTTACAATACCATCTGTTGAGACCTTTACTCTTCTTTACATGTCTTATCACATGCCCTTCTTGTTCAGTGAATTTTCTTGCATGATCTTATTGTAGAAAGTTACAAATCAATAGATTACCTGAACCTTACAGAATAATGTCAATCTTTCATTTTACTGGGAGGCTAAGATGGAAAAAGATTGCAAAACCCTAAAGAACATGAAAAGAACACCACAAAGCAGCCTGAAGGCTGCTATATTTCTGAATTTTTTTAATGCCTTATATAATACAAGGACTATTCTGTTGTGAAGAAGTGTACTGCTATTTTCAAAGCTCTGTGTAGGTGTGTATCCCAAGACACAAAGACACTACTGATTCTCTTGGGTGAAAAATGAGAAAAGATTTTCCAGTGAAGCCCTGACTGCTTTATTCTAGCCACAGAATAAACCATTCATACACTACAATGTTGTTCATCTCCTTCTGTTCCTAATTCACTGTGGCCTACTGTAAGAAACCCATTTTATACCAAACAAATGAGATGACAAGGGATTCAGCCAAATCACAGTGAAATAATAGCAACTTAGGTATAATATTAATAAGCAGAAGTTAAATAGGTGCATTCATACAATTTTGGATACATATGAATATGTAAATGTAAAATCATACACTGTATAAGTGGGTTTGTAATTCACTGAAGCATTACATTTTGAGAGCTTTGGGGATTTACAAGTTATTAATTGGATATTTCACACTCAGTGCTTTCTCGGTCAAAAATGTTTTGAACCTGCTCTAAGGGAAGATCCAAATTCACAGTTTCAAATTAAATTAGATATACTAGGGGAGAACTCCTTACAGTCAATTGTATAATAGAGGCTTTCCATCAGTTCAATTATGATGTGTTACATATTTTTGTATTGTGATGAATATGCGATTGATAGAATGAAAGGAGATAGCTAAACATCTGTTACTCGTTTATATTTTAGGCATGAGCATGGAAATGCAGCTTTATTTTTCATATTTCACCCTGTGTTCCAGGCATTTTTTCTCATTATGTTATAGTCTTCTATGTTGTAAAACTGTAACTCCATCGTATCTTCATATTCAGAGCCTTATTCTAATCTCATGCTGCTCTAAATTAAGTGTTACCCTATTAAAATGGAGGATATCATTTTGTGTAATGTGAAAGAAGTCTTTGCAGTTCGAGATACTTTGATATCTTGAAAGGTAACTGTAAGCAGACCCAACTGCAGTTGCATGTGTATGTAAAATACAATATAAATGAGATCAGAATCAAGTCTGTGTTATTTGTACTCTCTCTGGAAAATAGTCAATAATTTGCTTTTAGACATGATCAGTAATATTCTAATCACGGTCAGTCATCTCAAGTAATTAGCTGAGTGTTGAGAGAATAATCATTGCTTGAAGCACTTCCTAGCTGATAGTTACATTTAATTTCTTCTTTTTCTTATTTCAGATTCCTCATATTTCCCGTTTCCATGGAGAAATTCTGATGTGTGCTAGAGTAGACATAAAATAACATTATTTAGAGGCCCTGAGGAAAATCCTTCCATGTTAAGAGAACAGTAAATTAAAACTTGTGCTGCCATTAATGAAAAATCAACAAATAAAATAATGGAATCATAGAACATCCCAGTTGGAAGGAATCTTGAGAGATCATCTGGTATATTTTCATGGGAAGAGGTGTCTAGATGAGATTATCTAGCATCCCCTCCAATTGCATCTCAAAAACCCCCAGTGATGAGAACTCTACTGGTTCCGGGTGAGGTTGTTCTGGTGAATGATCTCACTGCAAAAAAATTTTTTCTGAAGTCAAGATAAAACCTCTCCCAGTGTAATTTGTACCCTTTGCCCCTTGCCTTCACCATTTGACTCCTTGTGAAGAAAGAGCTTCTATATTCTTTGTACCTGCCTTCTAAGTACTAGAGTACTGTGATGAGGTCATTACTGAGTTTTCTTCAGGGAGGAAAGATCTAGCCTTTTCATTCTTTCCTTACAGGGAAGGTTCTCCAGTTTGATCATCTCTGAGGCCCTCATTTAGACCCTCCTTAATCTGTTGGTGTCCTCCATGAATTGTGGGGGCCAGAACTGGACACAGTACTCCACGTGCAGTCTGACAAGTGCTGAGCAGAGTGAGTTGATCACATCTCTATCTCTGCTAGTAATTCCTGTTTAGATGCAACCCAGGACCTGATTTGTTTTTATTGCTGCAGTGGCATACTGCTGACACATGTTTTGCTTTTTTCTACCAGGAACCCTGTGTCCCTTTCAGCAAGGCTGCTCCCTAGACACACAGATGCTAGCCTGTAATTAGCCTCTTTGGTTAGGTCATTCCAGGTGCAGGACTTTGCACTTGTCTTTGATCAACTTCACACTGTCTTGCTATCCCACACTTCCAGACTGTCCAGGTCTCTCGGTAAGATGGTTCTCCATTCTAATGTGTTACCTCACCACCCAGTTTGGAGTCATCACCAAACGTGGTGAGAGTGCTTCTCATCACATCATCCAGGACATTTGTGAAGATATTGAACAGCATGGGGTCCATTGTGATCCCTGAAAAACCCCACTTGGTACAGGCTGTAAGCTTGGGTGAGAACCACTGATCACCACTCTCTGGGTGTTGCAATTTCCTGTTCATCTCACAGACCATCCATCCAGTCCATATCTTTCCAGTTTGTCCAGGAGAAGCCTGTGAGAAAAACCTCCATTCTTAATTCAGTTTCTATTCTACCAGCTGTTAGGATGAGTAGGGGGTGGAATGTTTTAGTGTTGCATGAAATGTGTTCAATACCAATTGCCATGTCCTCTCCATCATCCTAATACTTGCATAATCATATTTCACTCTGGGAAAATACTTCTCTGCACTTTTAAGCTAGAATTCATACTCCAGTGTTTTCAGAATTATGCAAGATTATGGGAGAGATTGTGTTTGCTATAAGATCTTCACTGTAGCTGTTCTGATAATAGTCTCTGAGAAGGGGTTCTGGCTTTTCTGAGCTTTTTCAGATGAGCTGGATGGGTATGGGGGCTGCTAGAAGACAGTGGATGTGCTGTGTTTCAGCAGTCCTCCTTGGAAAGATTTACTGTTGCCAGAGAGGTCAGTTTCACTAAGAGACTTGAACTGAACAGTGTTCATCTAATAGATAAAATGTGTTACGTGCTCTCACTCACCCTGTATTTGTGACTTAGTTATAGTGGTTTAATGAAGTTATTCCTTGTCTACAGAACTGGGCTAAAAACATAACTGGGGAATGTATGTCAAGGGGATCCACCTCACTAATTGGCATTTAGTGAAAATCACATGCTATTAAAATCTTCCTTTACTAAACCTAAATCCACACATATTCAAGGTTACATCCTGTATTCTTTACTGATGTGTTTCATCAATGATCTTAAGTACCGTGACTGATAAACGGAGTTACTATTTATTTTTGCTTTATCAAAATCTGTCTTTCAATAGAAACTTCCAGATTTCCTGTCTCTGGTGTGGGTTGTTTTTTTTTTTTGTGTGTGGGGTTTTTTTTGGGGGGGGTTGTGGTTTTTTTGTTTTTGTTTTTGGTTTTGCCTTTGTTTTGGGGTTTTTTTTGTTCTTTTTTTTTTTGTTCTTTTGTTTGGTTTTTTGTTTGTTTGTTTTTTGGTTTCATTTTGGTTTGGTTTGGTTTTGTTTTAATTTTCCTTTTTTTTTTTTTTTTTCCCCAGACAGTAATACATTGATCACTGGGTATAGGTAGGAGTAAGTCTCCTCAGCTGTGATTTATTTGTTCTCATATGTATTTTCAGTTACTCAGAGGAACTACAAATGCTAAATCTTTATGGTTATGGTAACTGCATAGTGAATTATTGATGACTGTTCATTGGGCAGTGTAATATAAAGGATTCCATAAGTGTGTGAAGCTGAGGTAGCAGCCATCAGAACACCACAGCGTATTATAATCTTATATATCTTATATATATCTTATATATGATACGCACTCAAAATCAGAACAGTATGTTAAATTAAAACATTTCATTGTAGAAGAAAGTAAATACTACATCAAGTTATTAATTCATAATATGCATTTAAAAGTAGTTTTTAAAGTCTACAGTAGTGATGCTAATTGTAGGGGAAGAAAATGCAATAGTCATAAACGCTTATTTCTAAGATAGATGTCCGTATTAAAACCAAACCAAACAACAAAACCAAATAAATCAACTAATCAACCAAAAAAAAAAAAAACCCAAGTGAATTTATGAAAAAATATATCTTTTTGTAAATGACTATGCCGCCTTTGATTACTTAAATGTATCTAGCTAAAAAGTTATTATTTTCTTTATCCCTTTACTAAATGAACTATTACTGTTTTCAATTCTTACTGGGAAAATATTCCAGATAATTAAAATGACTGCATTCCATTATCTTATTGCTTTGCTACTGCTGATAGTCTTAAGTAAATGTATTAAGCTGATGAATGGACAACATCCTCCTTGAATGGATAAGACAATATTATTCAGCTATCAGACATCTTCCCCATAAAGGCTGGAATGGGATTTTTATAATTTGAATTTAACTGTATAAACTAATGTATATGACTTGCCAGATTTTTTTTTCCTGAATCTCTAACATAGATATATATATATATATAGTTATGCCAAGTAATTGCACATTATGTGAGATAACTCATGTTAAAGAGAAGGATTTTGTGAGAAGAAATTTTATGAGGTGGAAGAAATAAAATCTGTGTTTTCTGTACAGTTTCCTAAATCTCCTGATTTCTTGCAAATGTCTAACTACCTGTGTTATGACTAATGGAAATAGTAATAATAATGTGCATTTACTTAGACATGTTCAAACTGAAAGATCTCAAAGACAAAAGAGAAGCAAAGATAGCAGGATAAAATAACAGCTGTAGTCTGATGGAAATTATTTGTATTTCTTCAGGTTGTAGGAACCTCTAATTGTTAACTACAGCAACAGGCTATAAAGGAAGACAGAAACTTCATTTCAATCTGATGAACCTATCCTAATATATTTTATAGTTTCTGAATCATGAAATTCACCAAAATATCACTTGGGATATTATATTATTTGGGTTCAAAACTCAAAATGAAACTTTTTCTCAGATGTGTAGTCATAGTTTAAAAAGACATGGTCATAACTTGTCTTTATGCCACTTGGAGAGGAAAGAATAATGCTTTTTCAGGTGACGAAAAGAATTGAAAAAAATTATTGTTTAAGAGATATTCAGACAAATTTGCAAAAGTCAATATTAATGCAGAATAAGGCTTATATAATAAATGTAAATAACCTTCTACCTAACATGAAAATCTGTGTTTATATCCAGGCCAACATGTGAGGCAAATCGAAAAAATCTACATCATAATGAAAATCATGTGTCTTTGAATTTTGTGTTTTCAGGGTGTGTAGAATACCCTTCCTTCACTGAGTTCTAAGCTGCAATTCATAAAATTTCTCAGTGAAATAAGTAAAGGACTTATGAGCATGTGAAGAGCTTGCTTTCATAATGAGGTATTTTGCTCAAATGCTACTGAGATTGATTGGCTAACAGTGGTGCAGGACAGAAAAGCAGACATAACAAAGAAAAGAGTGCTATCAGGTCACATATTCATTTTATGAGTTGACGAAGCATATATTGTCCAAATGAACCCACAACCTCCTATGCCAGAAATACTTTCTAACGAAATACTTGCTAATGAATTCACTACAAAACAACGCAGTATATTTTTCTTGTCTAAATACTGGCTTTTGTGTTCTTTTACTTTTGCTCTCACTTATTGCTTGGATTTAAAACCATTAATTTACAGGTAGCATTTTTATAAACCTAATTTTTAATGAACAAATGATTAACAGTCATAGAGAATCTATCTGCTGCCCAAAACAGTGGCAAGACAAGGGCTTCCATACCTGACTATTTTTTTTTTCCCCCCAGATAGGAAAGATTAAAAAAAAAAGAGAAATTAAACATGTATCTTAATAAATGGAATGTGTTTTGCTTTTCCCCAGCTTTGTGTTCCACAGGAGTCGAACTTTTTTGTCCAAGCTTCATCTAAAGAAAAAAAATAATTTTTTTTTGAAATTCAGTGAGAAAACTTTGTGTATGAGTAATAGCAAACATTCTTTAAGTCTGGACTTTTGGGGGTTTAGGTCTTAGGCCTGATACTCCTATTTTTCTAGGTAGATTCAGGCTATAACTGTTGTTTTTCTGAAGGTATGGAATGCATAATGTGGATTCTTGGGCATCTAGTAATATTTGAGTTTATGTTAATCTCTTCTCCTCATGTGAGAGGATAACAGTTTCTATCTAGTTTATAAGTCGCTTTATAAGTCTAACTGTAAAGTCATTTGTTTTCTGAGAACTTGAAAGAACAGTGTTCCCTTCATCAGTTCAGTTCAAACATGATGGTTTATGACAAAGAGCTCAACAGATTGGTGATCACATTGACAGTCAGATCAGCAGGGCATGGCTGAATAACCTTTGTCTTTACACAAAACTAGGAAAAACAGGAATGGTAGCCAACATGCAACCTAAAATGTGGTGAGTGATACTGCTTCTGTGGTGGCCAGATTCTCTCATGATCGTTTATTGTAGGTATGAGAGGGACAGCTCCATCAACTTAATGAAATTACCCATGTCTGATGCTGCTGTAAGTGTAAGCAAAATCTAGACATTAAACTAGACCACGGTACTTATTCCCTTACTAAGAAAAGGATACATTGAGTGCAAGTGTGGAAATGGAGTCCCTTTGGGGATTTTTATTAATTCTGTGTTAATTCCAAGTTTGCTAATTCAGCAAAGTTGTCCATTATGACTTACTGAAAACACACCATGAGAATATTGATTGAGTTTCAACCATGTAAAGATGAAAGTACCCAGACAAAAAGATGCAATCTTTTGAACATCACTGAATGGCTGTGAAACACTAGAAGGCAAAACCAGCCAAAATGTTTTAAACATTCCTTAGGGAAAAAACCCAACCTTTTAATATTGGGACAGCCTGTGGAATATTACCATTGAAATTAATGAATTCTGCTCTCAGTTTTAGCTCTACAGCACAGTTGGCTTGCAGGTATTGCAAAAATATTATTTTGTAATAGTATTAGTTAGAATTGCACAAGAAAGTTCCAGCAGAACCTTTCACCAATGAATCTAAATGATAAGAAAGATAATTTTTTTTCTGCTCTTGATGAATTTTTCAGGGAAGATCTTCTGGAGGAATAGTGTCTACTGCCTTGACATTTGTGTAGAAAAGTATTTGGGTTTTGGGTTGGGGTTTGTTTTTTTTTGAAACACCTTTTAATGTAAGCAATTTTACAGTGCATTTACAGCCAATAGAGTTTCCCTAGCTGCTCACTTGTGAGGCTGTTGGTTCCAGGTCTCAATATGCTGGATATTTTGTTAAACTTGCCTTTGATTTTGTACCTGTTTGGCTTTTTGCCTTAGATTTTGCAGCACAGTCTACCTGTTTCGCATCCCAGAGGCAGAGGCTTTGACATCCAGACAGCTCTGTGACAGAAACAAAGCAGATGACATCTGACCCATATTCACCCTGTGCATGACTTTTCTGTACCTCCCATGTGGGGACTATTCTTAATTAACAGTTCAGCTCTTCAGGGAGATACAAAGGGAAAGGTGAACAAATATATACGTTTACTTGTTTGACAGTAACTGAAGAAATAGTAAGATCTAAAAAATGCTGATATAAAGCCTGTCATTCTTGCTAGTCTTCTTAAGACCTGAGTAAAAGCCAGACTCCGCTCACTTGAACATGATTTTTACTGAAAATCATGAAGTTCTTTTTTTTTTTCTTCCTCTTCTTTTTTCTTCTGTATTTACTTTTGTTCTATCTTTCCCTAAGGAAAAGTGTGCTTTCTCCTCTCTTGGTTCAGCCTTCATTGTGTTCTTTGAATTCCTTGCAATAGTGAGTCCTTGTGTTTATCAAAAGAAAGATGCAATCTTAGTTGTCATATTTCTGCCCCAATATGAATACTCACACTCCTTTTGGGAAGCTGGTGAGATCTCATTTCCCCTAAGATATGTCTCAGTACTTCAGCACAAATTGGAGCATCTGAGGGCAGCAGCCTATTCTCCTTTCGGCAGATACACAGCAAAGCCTGAATCCTTATACCCAGCCCACTTAGTAGTGGAATTGTTTTTAACTTTGCTTAGAATTCATGTGTTATATATAGACTAGTTTCCTTAATCATAATTCTCTTAAACTGAGGTAAGTAGATTTTTAAAAAAGGTAAGGTGTCAGCTAGTCACTGTAAACTGTATACAGAAGCTGTTACAAAAAATCATTACCTTCAGAATGTAATTAGTCTAGTCCTTCAGATGGCTTTTGAGATGGTTTTAATGACTTTCCCCCACGAGTACCTGTTTCCCATTGTTGAATACTAAGGGAACCTGGCTGGTAACATTGCATTTGATATCAAACTTAGATGCCTAAATTTAAGTAAGATGAATCCTTCCTCGGTATGTTTAAACTTACAACAGAGTGAAATTACTTAAGATCTACAATACTTTATTTTACAGATACATTTCTCAGTGTGGAGATTTTTTTTTCCTTTCCTTTCCTAATTGAGAGGTCCTTGAAATCCCTCAAATCTTTGTGAAGTAAAGTTGTCATGTCTGCCTATCTTTCTTGTATGCAGCAGGTTACAGGTGGGTTGTGGTACTACTGACAGTCACAATTACTGCTTAACTTCTACTGGTGTGCAAAGATAAAATCAGAATGTCAGCCACATTATCAGGATTGCACATGGATTACCACCTACAATCAGTGGTCCACATCCTAATGGGATTGAGAAGTATCTTGCATTAGCTGAAGTACACTCAACTCCAGTTGTCTCTTGAATACAACTCAATACTTTGCAAACGAGAAAAGTTCCATTAATTGCATATGTAGATGGGAAAAATAAGGTAAAGATTAATAGTCTTTTCAGGCTTCTTTTTAGCCTTTCTCTGTCTCCTCATCTTTCTGTTCTGTTCAGTAGCTATCCTCCTTTCCAGCTGTCTCTTCAACATGATCTGGACAGGTAAGTGCCTTGTGGAGGCTCTTAGTTTTGTCTGGGAACACCTGAAACTGACAGGCGATACACTCAGAGACATCCCTTCTATAAGACTGTGAAACAGAACCAGAGGCACTAAATAGGCAACCAAGACACTACCTAGATACTCTTGTGTGCAAGGAACATCCTCTGACGGTCTTTGTATGTCTTTGTTGGTAATGCTTTCATGGAAAGCAGATGGAGTTGGGTGGATACAAGACCTAAATGGTTATCCATTCTGTGGGTGTGTAGAGATTGTGACCATGGGTTTGTAGGATTTGCAACGTATTGGACACAGAAGTTCTATCCTCTAAATTTCTCTATTACATATTGACACAAATACCACAAAAATGACCACTAGTAAGTAAACTACCACAAAACAAACAAACAAATACTACTAAATCACTCTAGCAAGAATACTATGATGAATAAAGTGAAAACATATGTCCAGCTATTACAAATTGCTATCAGCAATTAATAATAGAGTATAAATCCATAGTGTAGTAGCAGTCAATAATAGCAGCAATCAGCTGTATAGCAACAAACAATAACAGCAACAATCAATTAGGTATATACTTCTACAGATTACTATGAACTTTTCATTAGTGAAGCAATTTATCAATGATATAATAACAGATATAACTGATATGGAGTATTTATATTATCAGCATCAGCTTCAGAAGTGGACTGACCATCCCAAAAGGAGAGACAAACCCATCCCAGAGGTGGATCCAACCATCCCAGAAGTAAGAGGACAAACCAAACTAACTCCAAAAGTGGGCCCAAAAAGTGGGCCCAGTGAGATTACAGACAAAGTCTCACTTCAAAGGTGATCAATGTAGTCGTGTCTTGAGTAAGGTGGGCATCCCTGGTGAAAGCCCAAGAGAAAGTTTGTGTGGAGAATTCAACCTGTTTAGAAAAGAAAGTGTGCAACAAGGGACATTCTCAGGTTGAGAGTTTCTGTTTTGGATAAAATTTAAGCTCATTTTATATCACAGACATAAAAAAGCATAGGACATCACTGCTTCAAGCAGTGAATAGATGCTGATAATTTCATTTTTTCACCTGAAACAGCCAATAGATAATAAATTTTTCTCTTCTTTCAGAGCAGTTTTTATTCTTCCAGATGGTTTTCTGACTTCTCAGATGATAAGGTGCTGTTTCAGTCCCTTGTTTTTGTATACGCCAATGGTATCTCAGGATGTCTCTCCTTTCTAGGTACCCTAGCTGTACTTTATGTATGCCAGGTGCCATTTTCCAGGATGTTCCTGGTTCACTGGCCTGGTTCACAAGCTCACATCTCCCAGGCTCAAAGTTCCCAAGCTGGCAGGCGTTTTCAGTTAGTATTTTTCAGTAGACATTTTTTTCTGCTCAGTAATTTGCCCCTTTAACCAGACTGCCTTTCTGGAAGCTCATATCAGTGGGACATCTAAGCACAAGTCTAATTAACAGTTTGATAGCAAACTTTGAAACTTAATTCTGAGAGTTCTAGTTATTTTCTGTTTGTTTGGTTTTTTTTTGTTTGTTTGGTTTGGTTTGGGGTTTTTGTTGTTGTTGTTTTTTGGTGGGTTTTTTTGTTTTGTTTTGTTTTTGTCAGAGGTTACTTCAGCACTGTAACATTGCCAGATAAAAGAGAAAAAATTACACCATTCCCGAATAGTAAAGTGGAGTTCGGTGTAATTAAAAGGTTGGTTTTGTTCAGATGGGTTACAGACTGTGGAAATAGATGAAAGAACACAGAGGACTTTAGGTTAGGCCTAGCACAAATATTTTGGAAGATTGTCACAAGTTGTCTACTTTTCTATCATACATAATGCAAAATGGACAGTCTTATGTTTGTTGGAGGCTTCACATTTTCAAGATTCAAGGTAATATATCTTTATTTGGTTATTATGTAAAGGTCAATACTATTCCAAAAAAAAAAAAATGAGGCAAGAGTTACACCATGAAGGAGTAATAATTGATCAGTCTCCAGAACTTGACTGCAGATAGCAAACACTAATACATGGAATCACAGAAAAGTTGAATTTGAAAGGTACCTCTGGATTTCCTCTGGTTGGAGGCCCCTGCTTAAAAAGGGGTCAGCATGAGCAGGTTGGTCAGGCCTATTCCTAGTCTGGTGTTGAATAACTGAATGACTTTAGGGATGGAGATACTACAGTCTCCATGGGAAATGTGTTATAATTCCTCACAGCAAAGAAGGTGCTTTTTATACTTAAAGGGAATTTCCTCTATTTCAATTCCTCTTGTCCTGTCACTGAATACCACTGAGAAGAGTCAGGATCCATCTTCTCTGCTTGCACCTATGAGTTATTTACACACTTTGATAAGATTGCCCTGAGACATATCTTCTCCAGGCTAAACAGTCCCTGCTCTCTCAAACTCCTGTGAAATGTGCTACAGCCTCTATAGCTTTTTGGTAGACTTGCTCCACTATGTTCAGCTCTTGTAAGAAGCCCCAAACTGGACACATTAGCCTAAACATATCTCACCAATGCTAAGTTGAGCAAAAGGATCAACAATCTCAACCTGCTGGTTATGCTCATCCTTAAAGAAGGAAGTGGTTGGCTTTTTTTCCAGTTAAGGCGCATTGATGACTTATGTTCATCTTGTGGACCTTCAGGTCCTTTTCAGAAAAGCTGTTGTCCAGGCAGTCAGCCTTCAGTGTATGGTACATGGGGTGCTATAGTTTCCCCATAATACATGGGGTTATTCTTCCCCAAGGGCAGGACTTTCAAATTCCTTTTGAACTTCATGAGGTTTCTTGTTTACCCATGTCTACCTTCTGGTGTGTCAGCCATTCCTCCCAGTTTTGTATCATCAGCAAACTTGCTGAGGGTACACTCTGTCCCTTCATCAAGGACATTAATGAAGACAGTAAATAGCATTGGCAACAGTACTGACCACTGCTGTACACAGGTAGGGACTGGTTTTCAACTGGGCTTCATGCTGCTGGTCACAACCTTTTGAGCTGAACAGTTCATTCAATCCACCTCACTGTGCACTTACCTAGCCTGTACTTCTTTAGTTCTGCTAAGAGGAAGTTCAGGGAGACAATGCTAAAAGCCTTAAATTTGACATGTCTAAAAGCCAGTCCTTGACTGAAGTCAGGATAAACATCTACTGCTCTTCCCTCATTAATGAAGCCAAACATTTTGTTGTAGAAGGCTATCATGTTGGTCAGTCATGATTTTTCCTTTTGTACTGATCAATTCCAGTCACATTTTCATTCTTCATGTTTAAGAATGGTGTCTAGGAGGATTTGTTCCATTGCTTTCCCAGAGATCAGTGTGAGACTGACAGATACTTGGCTTCTTCCAGTTCTTCCCTACTCACTGTGGCCCTTCCAGGATAATTGAGAGTGGCCTCACAGTGACATAGGCCACATCCCTCAGCACTAGGTATCAAGGGACACACGAGGTCCCATGGACTTTTGTATGTCCAGTCTATTTACATGTTCCCTAAATTGATCTCTCTTCACTATGTCTTTCTTGCTGAAGACTTCCCCACAAGTCTCAGGCACCAGGGATTCATGAAGACTGGTCTTAACAGTAAAGCTTGAGGTGAAGGTGGCACTGAGTGCCTTTGCCTTTTTCACATCCTTTATCACCAGGACTCCTGACATATTCAGCTGTTTGAGCAGAATCTGAGAATCAAAATTAACAATCATTTTTTGTTTGTCAAAAAATGCTTTATTTGGCAACCACAATTTTAACAGTATTTTCTAAGTTAAAAGACAGTGTATTTTTGTTATGAAGTCAGACGTTGATAATACTCAACAAATAGCTTGGCTAGCAAGCAGAATGTCCTGAAGTTGCTCTAATTTTAATACCTGGCATGCAAATCAGCTCTGTGGTACATGAACGGGTATTTGTATTAATAATTTTGAAAACAACTAACATAACCAGTATTATGATTAATATGGCCTGTATGTTGCAGAAGCATAGTAAATTGGAAGCAGTACCAAGCAATGAGTAGGATGAAGAGCAAGTTTTGAATGAACCTCTTCATTTGTTTGCTTCATTGTTTCTTCTGTGTAATGAGCCCTGTGATTTATTGAGTGGCAAAGCATTCTTTGCTACAGAAAATTCATGTTCAAGCTGGGATTTTTTCATCTGAGCTTTAAAGAAATGTCATTAATCAAGCCAGAACTACTTACAGAACTACACATGTAAATTGTTACTGGTGTAGTGTCCAACTCATGGTTGATTTTTAGCTCTATATTTCTCTATTGTGTAGATCATTTTATTACTTCTTTAGTATAGAGTATAAAGCACCACTTGTTTATGGTGGACTAAACCTCATGCAGATATCAAGCTCAAAAAATTTTAAGAAAGGCAAAGAAACCAATGGCTAACTAGCAGATTCATAATAAGCTACAAGACCTCTCTTGATTTGAATCTAACAAGATTGATATGGACAAGAATATCTGTTATCAAATGGTGTTCATGGAAAGACGTGATCATCTTGGCCAATTTCTTTGTGTCTCTAAAACAATTCAATCAAGCAAGCACAGCTGCTGGCAGATTTAGCAGATTTAGTAAGAAGGATTGTGTAAGCATTTGGTTATCTTCCCTGTTCAATCCCTTCAGTCTATAGGCAGGGGCATTATTTGAGTTTACCATCTTCTGGCCTTTTCAAATATGGCAAATAGGGATATTTAGTCCTTGTGTCTTTTAATTCCAAATGAAAAACACCAGCTGCACTTCAGAGAAAAACCTCTCTCAAATCTTGTAAGACCAAGTTAATCAAAAGGCAATAAAGAAGTAAAAGAGAAGTTAAATTGTGCTTTCAGGAAGAGGAGAGAGACTAGAAAAACTCTAAATCTACTTCTAATTTATAAGCCATCTGAAGTTTAGGGTCCATTAATTCATGAGCTCTTAGCTGTACTGAATTCACAGCAAAACTCCTGTTCACATGGAAGGAATCTCGATTTAGCCTTGACATACTCATTAGGACAAC
>JANHGN010019345.1:15643-27443 GCA_024605025.1 Megaceryle maxima | reverse complement strand
GGGGTAGCCCCAAATCTCCTCTCTGAAAAAAACAAAATGTGAAAATTAACTGAATCCTCAGTATGCCAGCCGCATAGAGCTCCATTATTTTGGTGAATTGTATCACTGTCTCTGTTAACCTTTTCTTACAAATAACTATAGAAGTACAGATGTTAATGGTAACACACTGCTCCATTCAACTGAAGGAAAGGGAGGATATGGCTGTAGTTTTTAGTAGAATCAAATATTTATGGAACTATTAAGTATATTAAAAAAAAAAATAAATCTTTGTAACTTGAATACAAAACCAAACCTTTTTTTCACTCCCTCTTACACTTTTCTTCATAATTAGGTGTTAATGTTTAATGTATTGTAGAACAGTGCATTTCTTAGTGAATTCAGAGAAATGGTTGGCATTTACAATGATTTACTTGTAGGAGAGAATTCTTACCTAGCTTAATTCCTTAGAATTATATTTTGGTTGTTCTCATCATTTAACAACTAATTGTGAAGCCCTTGTGTTTATGGGGAAACTCTTAGTTTTCAAACTCACTGAAGCTGTTGTGTTTTTGAAATAGTGGTTTTGTGTTTTTTTTATTAAGTTTATACTGAACTTATCTGGTGTAACTATCTGGCATAGAATCATTTGGAGTTTTCCAGTGTGATTGACTGAGTGATCTTAGTGCTTATAAAGAGAGCAACTACTCAGCTGTAAAGTCCCACTTACCTGTGAAGTAAGTAAATAGCTACCTGAATGTACATCAGTTAAGAGCTTTACATTCTCATCCCTTTCTGACCTTGAGAAGGCAGATCTTTCTGTTTGGCCTGTATGTGATAAACTGGGTGACATTTTAACTTGTTAGAACAGTCCAATTTCATGCCCACAAAATAACAGCCGGCTGGTAACTTTTTTAAGCTTTGTACCAGCAAGCAGGACTTTGTACTTCCATATTGATTTTTAAAGCATATAAATTTTTGAATTAAACTTGAGAGCACCCTAAGTCTGTGTTTATAAGTTTCTCACTTCTAAGTTCCTAATCTTAAGAAAATATCTCTTTGTCGGTTGTTTTTTGTTTTGTGTGTGTGTGTGTGTGTGTGTAATTCACATCTCACAAACTGCCTGTATTTGCCTACCTGTGCATTACTGCTATGCTGCTGTTGGTAAGGCAGGAAGTCCATTGCACTCTGAATGTTGCAGACTCATGATGCTTAGTGGTGTGCATGGCTCTCTGTCCTCTTCCCTTTTCATCTGGGTAGTGCGTCTAGATGACAGCAAAGAGGAAACTGTGTTCTGATGGGAGTCCTGTAGTAGATAAGCTTTAAAAGTTTTCTGAAAGGATTTGGATATTGTTCTTTGCTGGCGTTTACTACAAATTTCAGTATGCCTGGTTGGTGTAAGTTGTGTGCTGCAACTTAGGTTTATTGCAGGTTCATCAGAGCAGTTTTCCATAAATAAATGCAAGGTACTTTTATTGTTCTGCATCTTTCAAGATGGTGTAGTTTGATTGTTTTGTTTGTTTGCTTTGTTTGCTTGTTTGGGTTTTTGTGAGGTTTTTTTAATAGATATATATTTAAATATAGATTGCGTTTTTAGCTGTTGTCTGAAATAATAATAGCAAAACTGAGGTTCATGGAAGGTGGGAATATGTCACAGCTGGCTCTTTATAAAGGTGCTCTTGTCAGAACTATTACACCTGTTCTAAATTCCTGTTAACCTGCTGTGTTCAGGAAAAACCTTTCCTGCAATTTATTTTCAGCTACTGTAAAGTTTCCTCTTCTGTTTTTTATTTTGAACACTTGGCAGCATTTTGTTTATTCCCTAGAGCTGCTTAAGTCCTCTATAAATATTTGTGCATGTGTAATAAGTTAAACATGTTTAACTTCAGTTGTGTTGCTTATGGAGAAGTAAGTGTATGCAGGATTGGGGGCTGTATGACTCTACCTCTGAAGGGGTCACATAAAATGGAAGAAGTCTTAAAGCTGTCAAAACATACAGCACCTCATATACTTCATGAAACTGTTTTTAATCTCACATCTTGACATTTCAAATTCATGTTGTTTAAAATAGTAGATAGATATACTAGCAGCTCTTAATTATTTTCTGTGTTGTTAGAATATAGAAACCGAGAAATGTCTAGGTTGGAAGGGACCTCTAGAGGTGATCTAGTCCAACCCCCCTGTATGATAACTTAGAATAAGTTTGCTTTTTTGTGTTATGTACTGTTTGAGACCAAAAAAAGTTTAATTTGCTTATGGGTTACTTATGCATAGGTCTGTTCATCCACAAGTTGAAGCTGTTTATTTGTCTGAGTAGGCAATTATCATAGCAATGATAATAGATGTCAGTAATTTTTGATTGTGAACCTCTAAACGTACACTTTGTATCCTTTTTTTATTGCAAGCTGGGTGTTTACTGTAGTGAAGCTGAATTTTTAAATACAGAATACCCCCTACCCAACTTTCTGTTGCTATTTGTAATAGTATTGCTTTGAGTATTTTGAAGGGATAATTTACATCAGGGATGGAAGAGGGACCTCAGGACCTGCTCGAAAGCAGGATTTTCCTAAAAATATATTTCTTCCTAAAATGTCACTAGGAAGTGGTGTAAATTATTCTTCTCTTTCCAGGCACCTTCGCTCCCCCTGGCCAGCTATGCTCAACTCATTTTAATGGCACTGCTTCATTATCTTCTCTTGAACACTTGAAAAGAGAATTCCTTCAAAAAGAAAGCAAGAGTCTTTAGTGCAAGCAGGGATTTTTTTTTTTTTTCTTCCTCCTTTTGACTCTGATCCCCTCTTTTTTTTTTTCTTTTTTTTTTTTTTTTTTCCTTTCTAGTGTTAATCTGCCACATCAACAATGTTGCCATCTGGTTGTTTGTTTAAACTCTGCAAAAATGCTTATAGTCTTCTTTGACTTGCTTGTCAGACAAGGATGGAGTTGCAGTATCCCTGAATCCACCACTCCAGACATGCACATGTAGTATACTATTATCTGCCTACATCTATAAGCTTTAGAAAAAACAACAAAAGAAAACGCCCAAATCCCTCGCTTTAACTAATCCTTGTATGAAAACACCTACAATGAGCCTGTGCTTGCTTCAGAAGTTTCATGCTTTAAAAACTTGAGTCTACCTTATGGACCTCTTCACACTTTCCTGATCCATCTGTTCATCTAGCACAGTGTCTTTTCTATCCCTTCACACAATCTTAGGCTGTTGAAATGCAAGACGCCTTTGCAGATCCTTTAATTGGTAGTAGTCTTTATTTTTGCTTCTCTACATCTTTTTGTATTTCTTGGAAAAAACCCCAATTCTAAACCAAACATAACCCCAAATACTTCACCCCAAAATCTTTTATTTTCTTTCTCCTTCTTCTGTTAGCATTATTACTATGAAGGATGTTTTAAATTATATGCTATTATAATGTTTTTATGCAACCATTCTTTTTCTACTTAACTGTGAAATCTTGTTTGGGTACAGCTTGTGTTTAAATACGGTTATTTATGGAGCACTGTAGCTGTACATCGTGACATACAGTCAGTAATGTCTCGATCCAGTAAGTCTATAGACTAAAGTTACTACTTTATGCTGTATAGCCTATTATAAACCAGAAAACCTTGAAGTGGGGAGTGGCTAGTACTGATGAAATGCTTTGTGGAACAGGTGGGACTTCAAAATTTTATTTTAGTTTGAGTGAAGGTTGCTTATGCAATTGTTCCATCTGTCCATCCATCTGTCCATTAGCCTGTCCTCCCACCCTGCCAGTAACTTCTGAACCACTTGCTCTATTCCTAGTCAACTTTGGCAGAGGGGCAGCATTCTCTGGTTCTGTTGCAGACACGCAGGTCTTAGGGAAACGGGCAGATGGTTAGAGAAGAGACAGGATAAGAAAGAGGGAGACCTCTATTCTGTGTCTCTGTGGTCAGCCTGTACTGATACTTAGGACATTTGCCACCATGTGTGCAAAGTAGAGGTAGTAGGGAGGGTGAGAGACGTGAAGCTCATGTGATAGGTTATTGCATTCTGTGTAATGGGGGGGACATCATGGCAGCAATAATATTGGGATGATATTCTAGGTGGGAAGCCTACTTTCATGGGTAGACATATGACCCAGAATTATTGTGGAAGACTGACAGTGCCTGATGGAGGTTATGCACAAGTGTAACTTATGGGTTTAAAGAATTTCTTATCTTTAAAGGAATTGAAGGAAGAGCTGCTCAGTTTAAACCTACCCTAAAGAGCAAGGGAAAAGGAGGGAATTGTAGGTGGATTAGAGAATGTGTTATCTGATGAATGTGGGTAAGAGGTTGTACATACCCTAGAAAGTCAGTGACAGAAATATGAACTTGATGTAGAAGGAGAGTGGCAGCCAACCAGGAGGAACTTCGAGTATAGAATCTCATATATAGAATAGAGGGGGATTAGAGAGAAAAGAGGTGCTGTAACACAGCAAAACAGTTCAAAACCACTGAAATATTTATTGAAGGACTTGGAGGACTAAAATATGTTCAGTTTAGGATTTCAAGAATTCTGCAACTTCAACACAACAGATGTGTTGCTTGACTTTCTTTAAAAACTGTACTACTGCTATAAATGCAAATGCATTTCGATATGAAGGTGACAGTGTGGGATGCCAACAGTAATAGTAACGAAACAGTGTTTTCACAAGGTGAAACTTGACTCTGCTTTTCTTAACCAAATAGCTATTCCTGTCATTTGGAGATCATTAAATCAGATTCAGTAAATTCTATACATACTGACTTTTTATTTGCCTAAAGCTCTGAGTGAACAGTATATTTGAAATAAATCATGGCTTTACTTCTATTAACCTAGTTTTTTTCAGTTGCTTCTGCTGACCCAAATTATGTGAAGTAACTCACAGGAAAAAATCCATGTATATTTGTAGTTAATGTATTTTAAATTTAAGATTGTTTTAACTGTACGTTTGGGTACTGGGAGATGTTTGGTTGGTGGATTGTTTGTGTTTTGTGTTTTTTGTTTGTTTTTAATTTTTTTTTTATACAAATCACCATAAGATACAGTGAAAAAAATTGTGTTGCAAAAAGTATGTGTGGATGAGGGTGAGATAGGAAGGTATTTGTGTTTAGGACAAAGTCTGCTGCTTCTTTAATAATCCAAAGTACTGAACCACCCTGGGAGGCTAGGAGGCCTATCCTGTATTTTTCCACACCAGTAAAATGGGTGACCTTTTGTTTGACTGTTCCAGTTACAGTCACTTAAAATAACATTTGAGCTATTGTTGGCTATTTCACTGAAAAAAGAATGGCAGATCAAGCTTGTTAGCTTGCTCTTCTTCAAAGGAATTAACAAAGAGGAAGTATGCTGTCCTTTTAAATAGACTACATGAAACATCAATGCTAATGAAAATAAGATTGTTCAATTGTAGAAAATATGAATAAACAGTTTTACTCTGGTAAATTAACTTTCTCACTCTAAAGTTTTTTTAATACATGTTTTTAATATTTCAAAATTTTGAAGAATTTATTAACAACAGTTGTAGCTTTCACTTTGACTATCAAACTCTTTTCTGGATTTTCTTATATTGCTTAGGCTATAATAACTTATTGATTTTGATCATTAGTTTTATTTTTTATCTTTTTACCTTGTGAAGTACAACAGTAGTCACAACAAAACGATCCCCACAAAAATGCGCAAGCTGCCAAGCCCCTGCACCTTTACCATGCGATAGACATACATCCCCACACATTTGGGGAATGATTTGTAGCATGAAATGTACAAGGATGATGGTCTAGGGCATGTAATATATGAAAATAAGAGTGTGTTTCTATACCATCAAGTCTTTGAGGGTAAGGGCTGTATGATGAGACCCCCTAATTTGTGCTTATGGAAGTTGCTGTACAAATAAATGAACACTTTGAGTTTCTTCCATCTATTGTGAATGTAACTAATACTTACAAAGGAAAATGTGGTATCGTTCCTTAAAGCTTGTTTTGCATATAGTGCTGAGAATTAAATAGTAGAAGCTGCGGTTGCAGTAACAGAATGGAGGCAGGGATGAAAACAAGACTATTTTGTTGACCATATTTACGGATTCTTCATCTGTTGTGGAGCCCTAACATTGGGAGACCCGTGTGCTGGGTCTTACGGAAGACTACGTGTCTTACACTGGGCTGTGGGATCAAGAGTGGTCTGGTACAGGGCTGTGGTGAGAGGGTGCCCACCTCAAGCCGCTTTCTGCTCAAGGTGAAACTCTGCCTGGGCAAGCTGTACTGCTCAAGTATCGTATTATTCAGTGGATAGTAGTGCTTGTGCTGCACTGCCAATATTTGAGAGGATATGTCATGCTAAAGGTTTAAACTGGGGAGCTGTGGATTCAGTTCAGTGTTCGAAGTGTGGTATTTGACAGCTCTATATATTTGTGCAATGTTAATTTATGTTTGCGGTTTTTTTAAATAATTTTGTGGCTCATTCATATCTCTTGGAATTAAAATCCACTCCACTTGTGAATATGAAATAACTGGATTTTATTTCAGGTGCAATAATAGATTTGATTAAAATGGACTTCGAGTCAATTATGTTTGTGAGGTGGATGGTGAATTTTCCCTAAATTCCTTTTCCTTGTCTTTAGACTTTATCATTTGATTGTGGAACTGAAGGACAGATTAAAAGAAATTGTAGGTTTTTATATTCACTACCTATGACAGACTGTGGTGATGCAGCTCCCCACCTAAACCCAGAAATAAATCTGAACGTGATATAAATTGCTTAATATCTACCAATGCCTGGTAGTTATACGGAACAGATTTTTGTCGTGATACCACAGCAGAAGTAGTGGTATAGTACAAGATATCAAAAGCTGAGATTGTTTTTAACCTCTAATAACACTTTCATGAAAATAATTTTGTCCAGTTGCATTTTGCAAGCAGAAGCACTTCAGCATAGTGGGTGCTCATATTTAGGTTCTGTAGGACTAGCGGTAGAACAGCAAGTGATGCTGGGAGCCCTAAGTATTTGTAGGCTAGAGAATTTCCTGTGATGCTTGCTTTAAGATTGATTCTAAGAGTAAAAAGAGTGTACAAAATACACCATTAATGATTTACAGTTTTATTATAAATCAAACTGTTAAATTGGTTACAAAATGAGACTTTAAATTACAAAAGCCTTATTTCTAATCTAGTTTAGCTAAAAAGAGCTTTTAGGGATGTCTTGCTGCTGTTTCTAATGTTACTGCATGCCACCAATTCTCATATGGCCCATGTTTCTAGTCATTTATGATCTTTTATATGGGATTGCCAACACTGATATATTGGAAAAATATTGGATTATTTAATGCAAGGAATATACCTTTTGTGCTTTTGATGCGATGTATTAGGAAATGGGGAAAATGCTACCATGCTAACAGCTTATTTTTTCCTGATTTATATTTTTTAGAAAAGTGAAAGTGCTTGTACAAAGGTCACAGATTATGTTGATATTTTGTCCTTTAAATATGCCTTTAAATGAACTGAAGAGAAATTATCCAAAAGGTATATGGAATATTGGAATATGAAAGAATGAGTATTTGAAAACAATTTTCAAGACTGTCTTCTTCTAGAATACTTGCATACTGTATTTTTTTTTCTAACTTCAGTTTGATAAGTCTTGCCATTTTGTCTGATTAAATGAAGACATTCTCTCACACATTGCTCCTTAATACAGAATAATGTAATGTATGTTGTGTTTGTCAGTTTCATGGTTGTTATAACTCATTTAGATGCTTTCTAATAATTCCACCTGAGGAAAATAATGCTGCCATTTAATTAATAGAAAAAAATCATTCAAGGAGAAGAAGCATCTCAAACTAATCTAGAAAAAAAAAAAGAAGAAAGCAAGTCTTGAGCAATTGCACTGCAGTTCTAGAAGAAATGTAACCCTCAGGAAGGAGAAACACGCCAAATAAGTTTCCAATTGAATTTGAGTTAAGATGTCAGTAGTAGGGTGAAAGAATATTGTGCACGTGCCAGTGCTAGCTATATATCGTACAGCTGTGATCAGAGTGCTAAATAAGAGTAATATAAATCAAGGGAGTAACTGGACTAAATTCCAGATGAGTAAGAGTTCTAGTGTGCAACCACTGACTAACACTTTTTTTTTTTCATTACTCTGTTTCTAAGATATTGTGAACATATCATACCTGAATTAAAATCTAAACACTATTAAACATATGTCCTTATGACCCTTCCCTTTCAGAACAGAAGCATTAGGTGAAAAGTGGACTTGGTCTGTGGGTAGTGTGAAGCACATTAGTTAAATTGCCAGAAGATTAATTTCCCTGCATTTGTTACGTGTTGAAAGCCGTATCTCTTCTGTCAACACTTTTGAGAGTCAGTTTTTACTAACAAGGGGTCTGAGCTTTTAGTTGAAAATTCTACCAGAATTGAGACATCAAGTAAGTGTGTGTTTATTAAATTGCCCTCATGCTTTTGAGGACTCAAAGCATTGTGTGCCGTGGTATTGATGACTATAACCAATTGTTCAAATATATTAAGTGGAGTAAATAAAATATAATAAATTTGGAAAGAGTGGAAAAATAGATGTGGTTTTACAGAATCTGTGCTGTATAAGGAGTTGTGCTGAGTATGACCTGAAACGGGCCTATTTAGTCACCTTGTTTTGCATGTTTTACTTTAAGAGGTTTGTGAAACAAGTTGGAGAAATACAAATTCAAGCAAAATTTCAGAAAAGAGAAATTTATATCATGCTTATGCCTTTTGGTAGAAACTGTGAATGTTCTGGGCTGTCTCTGAAATTGCTATGTGTTTTTTTGCACCTTCACTGATTAGCTCTGTTCAGTGTGGTGGCTCTGTTCTGTCATGAACCACTATTCATATGCTGTTGTTTGTACAGTTTTAAGGGAGAAAAGTGGTTGATGTTTTCTTTGACACTTACTTGTGATGATTCTTTCAGTTAAAGAGTATAATTATCATATAGTCACTTTACAAAATAACTCTTAAGTATATGGTAATACTATAAGCTATCCCTCTATTGCAGTTGAGACACAGTCAGCTAGAGGATGTGAACAGCAACTTAGTTGCTTAACATGGTTTGCTGTGAGAGGCAAGGTGGTAGTTTTGGGCTATTGTGAGCACCTCAAAATCTGAGCTGTCCTTTAATTCATTGAAGTGGAGGGGAAAAAAAAAGTTACTCAGTATGAGTTGTTTGCATGATGCATTTTTGGGTCATATATTTAACAGTATTGTTCTCCTAATTAGGACACACAAACCCTCTGCAATCTTAATATATTTCATGTGAAGACTAAACGCCTAGACTCAAGGTAGTAATTAAGTCATAATTACATAAACTTTACATTTCTAGCTTTGCAGTTTAGTTGTACTTTTGTATGTGAGGAAAACAAATTAACTTAGAGTATCTCTTTATAAAATATGCAGGTAGTGGATATTTGGGTTTAAGTAATAATTAATGACTGAGATGATAGAATGGAGAAGTATCCAGAGAGGAAGCATTGCTTGTGAGTTTGGGGGAGGAGAGAGAAGTGTTTTTCTGTAATACCACTAATACAACAATAAACAAATTTTATGAATACTGTTCAGGAACAGCAGGCTAATTTGCTTTCTCAACAATGGGAGATACATCTTTAGAGAGATCTGCTTTTGCATTCTGGTTTACAGACAGCTTAATCTCTGTAGTTCTTGAATTTTCCAGTAGAGGTTATTCTGTTTAAAAGGATTCTATGGTTATAAAGTTTTCTGTGACTTTATTACAGTAAATCATGGAGAGGAATTAAAAAAAGTCTTGGTTGGAAAAAATCCTGTTGAAATATCAAGCTCAACACTTCTGTGTTTATTTTAGCAATAAAATTTAAGAACTTAATGCTTATATGCCAGTTGTGTGCTGTGTCAAGTTGACAAAAGTCAGTCTGTACTGCACATATATTCATTTACACTAGAGAAAAAAATACCCTTGTAAACTCAATTCAGTCAGTTTTTCTTTCTCTGAAGTTTTGAAGTTCTCTGTGACTCTGAAGTGAAGTTTACCATTTTCTTTTTCTACTTTTAAATAGAATTGCATTGAGTTTTGTATTACTCGGGATCAAATCAGATGATTACATTTTTACAAATTGTCCACTTGTGTGATACAGAAATACTATGTGCATAGTTTATAAATGTGAGATGATCTTCCTAAGAAAATAAGTCTTGTATAGTATGTGGGTTTTTAATCTTTTTGATTGTGTCTTATGTTGCCTACTCTTCCCCAAGCATGGTTTTGAAACTCTTTAGTTTTATACTAAGAAAGTATAAATCCTTTGAAAATTATGGTGAACTATGTGTTAGCAATTTAAAAATAATAATCATAATAAAAAACCTGGAACTAGTTAGCTAATTGTATTTTACTTCTGCTGCTTTTTTAACAGATACCTTTAGATATTTACAGTAAAGTCAAATTTTTAAGAATAAAAAAAAATTGTAGCCTTAATATTTTTTGTTTATGATAGCTTATCCATAGTGGTGACAGTAATAAAATGAAATATTGAACTTTAATTATTCCTCAAAGTCTTATCACAGAATGTTAGGGGTTGGAAGGTACCTCCAAAGATCATTGAGTCCAACGCCCCTGCCAGGGCAGGACAAAACTAGAGCAGATCACACAGAAATGCATCCAGACAGTTTTTGAAAGTCTCCAGAGAAGTGGACTTCACAACCTCTCTGGGGAGTCTATTCCACCAATGCTCTACAACTCCTACAGTAAAGGAGTGAGTTGTTCTTCCTCAGGCTGAGGTGGAACTTCCTGTACTCTAGCTTGGATCCATTGCCCCGGTGGGTTGCCCTTATCCAGTATCCCAGGAAACACAGATGCAAGGTATTGTAGTAGTAAATCATATTTTGTGCATAGAAAATCTATCCTGAATTGACTGGAAAAGCTGGTGCTTATTTTTTTTTGTTTGTTTCAAATAAGACAATAATGCATTGATGAAGAACTTTGAAAGAAAGGAACGTACAATTATTCGTTCACCCCTAGAAGACTGATATGTATATGTAAAATTGGCGCTACTTAATAGGTTCTGCAGCGGGTATTAGGTATAGCAAGTTCTAGTTTGTTAGTGATCTTCTACATATGGAAGCTCTTCTGTTACTCTGCTGTACTTCCCTGTGGCTAAAATAGTGGTTTTAATGAGCTTACCATCAGCAGCCCTTATGATGTTTAATTCTGACTTTTATCAAGATGTATTTCTTAACTGGAACTCATGAACACTTCATATTACTTGCTTGAGAATAAAAAGTCACCGTGGCTGCCTATAGTGTTCACTTTACAACGTAACATCATATGACGTGCCTTCAGTGCCTTCAATATTAGTGCTTTATCATGGTTTTTCTGTAACTGGGTTTGTATAACACTTGTTCACTTTGCAAGATTATGGCAGATGCAAGATGTAGTAAATAAAATGTATATTATTTAGTATGAACTCTTTACAAGGCATAATTTATTTGGTCATGAGTATAGGATTCTGTTGTTAATGTCACATCTGTGTGCTTATCAGTGGAAATACACTGAAGGAGATCCGAAGGGTCTATGTTCTTTTTTTTCTTTTTTTTTTTTCCCGGGCTCTTCTCCCCTCTTGGACTGCTTCCTTGGAGCATCCAAGGAGGACTCTGTCCATTATGCCTTCAATCCCATGTTCCTGAATCTGGTACCAGAATCAAGCTCCTGAACAGCTCCCGTCTGCTGCAGGGCCCAGGCTGGGACCCCCAGTGTCTGCTCTACAACATCAGTGGTGATGGTGATGTAATTACCATCAGGGGGGTTGGGTTCTATACTGGTTTTGTATAGATTTGTACATATTCT
>JANHGN010019345.1:0-15543 GCA_024605025.1 Megaceryle maxima | reverse complement strand
CCCCTTTGGGGAGGGAGGGGGGTTAACAGAGAGCGTCTGTTAGGTCTAAGGGGCTGCCCTGACCCTAAACCATGACATAAACTTAAGTAAGAATTTCACAATATTGAAATGTGATGAATTTTTGAAAAATTTGAGAGGAGGGAAGGGAATCTTTTTGACTCAAAACACAATTCTTCAAAAGTGTGCAGTAAGTGTACTGTTTTCCCTTTTCTCCCTGCCCTGTTCAGCTCCCTTTTTGGAGTAAAAGATCTATTTCATCAGTATAGCTGAAGCTACATTGAACTTCACTGACTAATAAAATGAGAATAATCACTCTTGACTAGATGCAGTCATAAGAACACAGATATAGCTGTAGTCACAGTTTAAGTTAGCTTGAAATTCTAGGTTCTTTGTTCTTTCAGACAGATAGCACTTAGCAGTATTTTCAGTATTCAGTGAAAGCCGTCTGAACACATGGTAGAACTGGAGTTCTGCACTTCATGTGAGCTACTGTAGGTGAAAAATTCTATAGACTGTTGTTAGTTTCTCTGGGATCCTAACCTTTTTTTGTTGACATTTGAGTGCAATCTCTTTAGATTATTCAAAGAGGCTCTATTCTTTGTGGCCTTTTAATAATGAATGTGACATTTTTAGAAAAATATATTTTGAACATGTGGCTGAATTATTACTCAGTCTTTTTCGATTAACTATTGTAACTCTTGGTTAGCTAAGGCAGCTTGTTTTTTACCTTATTCTGTTCCTTAGAGCTATATTCTTTTTGCCACAAGGTAAGTCTAATAGGTTTTATGTCCTGGAGTAGCTATTGCAATCAAACTGCTTTTTTCTGCTACAAACCAGTTGATAAAATTCCATCTGGTAATTTGTGTGTAAGGATGATAATGTTAAGTTTGAGTTCAACTACTATTTGCTTGCTACTCCATATTTGGTAAATTATTCTTGTATTAAATTACTTTTCTTGGTAAGACTGTCTTATTGTCAATTTGGCATGAGGATGCGCTTTTTGGCTTTGGGGATGTGTTGTTAAGTAGATATTGTTTTGTCGAGTGCACAAAACAGGCCTGTACTGAAATCTCTATCTGAGGAAGAGATTAGCAGACCTGAACACAATGAGGACAATAGGATGTTTGGGGGTATGTGTCTGTATGGGGCAGAGTCTTTAGGAGAATATTCAGGGTTGTCTTTACATGCTTGTAGCATTCTTATGCTGTACTCTGTATTCTGCCTGTTAGAAACCAGTTGCTGTATTTGGTAGACCTGTGGTCAGACAAGTGCAACTGTACTTCATATAGACTCGTACTATGTCATCAGTTCCACTAGTCTTTGAAATACAAATGGTTTGCAGGTCTTGCTAGTGTTAATTATTTAATTTGAGCTTTTTATTTTTTTTTTTTAAAAAAAAAAAAAAAGCTCCTGGAGTATCTTAAGATATCTAGCTTCTACCCCGTCTTTTAAAGGCACAGATCCTATGCGTCGAAAAAATGCATAACATTTCTTTTGAAAATGCTGTCTGTATTCTTTCTTGACTGGGGAGAGACTTTTAAAAGGAAAAATTTGGTAACTTAGATGGGTTGATTGGATCTTGGGTCTCTAGTCTGATTCTGTATTTAGCAGGTTTTGGGGTTTTTTTTTTGCTGTTATGGATAGGGTTTTTACTTTCTTCATTTAAAATATGAATTGGTAGCTGTGAGGATACCTTTTGACTTGTGTAAGACACAAGACGACTCTCAAGAAAGATGGAAGAACCAGTACTAGAAGCAGATAGAGGAGAAAAAAGTAACACTATCCTTCCTTGCTCATTAACTGGAAAGTGGGCAAAAAATAGACATTTTGGCTTATTTTTCCTGAAGATATTTGGAGGTATCAGTGTTAACCTTTGCCCAAGTTGTGAGTCTTATGCCCGGTTGTTCACTGTGTGAATTATTGGTTTGAAGACAGTTTTGTTTTAAACAGGAAGATCTGAGCATTTGTCTCTTCCAAATATTGGAATGATTGAAAGACATTTTCCATTTTCTAATGGTGAGAAGTAGTGTATCTGCCTTCAAAAAGTTCCTCAAGCAATTATAGATAATGAATTATTTATTTGAAGTTGTTTAGCTTTTAAATGAGGTGAGGTTTTTATTTTTTTTTCTGTGTAACTCCATAAACTGCATTTATAACATGGAATAAAGCTACGTGTTTTGGACAGATAAATAAGCTATGAGCAGATGATTGTGTGAAGAGGTTTTTATTGAGGTCATGAGTTAAGAGGTTTTATTTCTACCTGCTCTTGTGTGATTATGTATTGTATCAGGACCACGGTGCACTAAAAGAATTTCTCTACCACAGCCCTGTCTGCCAGCATTTAGAGCATGTCATCAGTAGATCACGCTTCATTGTGAACAGGCTGGAGGAGTTTGAGACTACTGAAAACTTGGGAACTCTTGAGAGATTTTTTTTTTTAAATCAATTTTGATGGATTATAGTTACATGTGAGCAGGTCAGAAGTGATGTTTTCCATGCCAGTTAAACTACGTATCTAGGAAAAGAACCCCAAATAGTATCTCTCCGTTCATATTGTTCTATTTGATGCAGTATTAAATGTTACAATAGAAACAAGATGTCAATGAATGGACATGCTTACTTAGGCTTTTTCCTTCCCAATTTGAACAACTATTGCTTAGTCAGAACTGGTACACTCCAGAGAAATTTTAAGTATGCTTAAAGTTAAGCAAGCAGTGGAAAGGCAAAAACCTGTTCTTGTGGGAATGAAAACATAGTCTGATCCCTTTCAGTAACTTGTCAGTTGGTGTTCTAAGTAGTAAATTTTTCCCCATTGTTCTGCATCTCCAAAGCAAATTAAAAAGTCTAAAATCCTAAGGAAAACCTAAGACAGCAATGCATTTTTACATATTTGGTTCACGGTTTGATCAATGTCCTGCTTGTAGGTCTGAGATTTTGAAGCATTATATCATGGTATTCTCCAAGTTATACTCCAGAGTGTTCTGTCATGGCTTTTTAGACTTGACAGTCTTCTCTTTGTAATACGAAGTAAAGAATTTAAGCAGCTAATAAGTCTAAATCATTTGCTATACAAATAAAATCACAAAGGGAGGATAATCCACTAGTGAGGCAAACACTAGTAACTAGAATGTCCTGAAATATAATTCCAGGCTGTGTGCAGCATCTTCAAGGGAAGTTCAAGTTCATCTTGTATCTCTGATTTCTTTTATGGTCCCAAAGGAAGATGGCACAGCTCCTGTTGCTTCTTCTGGTATAGGAAGTTAGCCAGTAAAATCATTCCCTTCTTGAGAGCCTCTGATAGGGGTGGCAAGCGAATGTCAAGGTTTAGGGTCAGGGCTGTCTGCTAGACCTATAACAGACTCTTAACCTCTCTCACTTCCCAAAGGGGAAGAGAAAGGGAGTAAGGGAGAGAGGCTTATGGGTTAGAAAAGAAAGCTAGAACTTCTCTAAGAATAATAATAGTAAAATGGAGCATACAGAAATATATACGTAATAACTATTGAACCCAACACACACCCCTCCCCAATGGCAGTTATGTTAGCATCACTACTGACACTGTGAAGCAGGCACTGGGGATGTCCCAGAGTAGAGTCAATGGCAGGCAGGAGCTGCATTCAGGAACACATGGATTGGGAGCAAAGGCAGAATGGACAGAGTCCTCCTTGAATGCTGGCCATTGAAGAGAGCTTGACCCTTGTGATTCCTCAGCTTTATACCAATGATGTATATATGATGGTCAGTTTAGGGTCACCTGTCCTGGCTGCTTCTCCCCACAGGTACAGCCTTTTACTTTCTGCACCCCTCAACATGGCACACAAGATCCAGTAGTGACTTTGGTCTGCATCCTTGGTAGCAATTCTAAACGTGGGGTGTTATCACTGCTGGAAGCAGACACTGCCTGGGAAAATATGCCATTAACTTCAGGAAGTGCAGTTAGAGGAGACTGAGCTGAAAAGTAAAATCACTAAACAGAATTGTTCTGTTCTAACTCAAACCAGTACAGAGAATAATCTGTTGCCTTAGTTTTATTAGCATTTTGGTGATGGGTCATTGAAACTATTTCAAAACTTGCAATTGCTGATTTGTCCCTGAAATTCCCAGGCATTTTTGAGTTTCTACTAGCCAAAGTAATGGTTTCTGTTGTGCTCTGCACAGCAGTATCGACTGCTTTCTGCTATCCAACATAACCAATTTGCTTATTTAATGTAGAAGATATGGGGAATAAAGCAGCAAAGTTATCTTTTGTTTATTTTATTGGAAACTATAAAGACGACATCTGAAAATTCAGGAGACACTTCACTTTGCATTGAAAGACTGAACAGGCAATTAATCTTTGGCAGAATAGGCATGTGAGCCAAGGTTAACAATACTACGTTTAAGAACTGTCTTAATTTAGGCACATCTAAAGGGACTGTAGGTAGCATAATACTTAGAAAACTGCTAATTGCTTTGAAGTGTGGGCAGGAGCAAAGGAATATCTCAGGGCTAAGGAGTATTATGGCAAATTAAAATGCAGGAGTTAACCACGGACCAGGACACTATAGAAAAATAAATGGATAACATGAAGCTTTTGCACTCCTGTTGAATCTGGGAAGTGCCTTCCTGTTGTCCTCTAATATCTTCAGATGCATCATGCACTGTAGTTTGAGAACTCCAAAAACATTAAAGAGTCATGGGGTAGTTGCAATTGGAAGGCATATCTGGAAATTCAGACCTGCTATCAAGCCTGGTCACCTCAAACGGGTTGTTGCCCAAGGACCATGTCCAGTCATGTTTTAAATATCTCTAACGTGGAGACTCTGTAGCCTCTCGGAGGAGCCTGCTCCAGTGTTCAGCTCTTCTCCCTCTTTCAGTTTGCTTATGCTCAGACAGAACTTCAGTTGTGTAAGTTCTTGTCCATTGCCATTTGTCCTTTCAGGGACACATCCATGAAGAATTTAGCTTAATTTTCTTTACACACACCCATCAGTCACTTAAATATTGGTAAGATCCCGATCTGGTCACCTGTCCAAAGATCTTGGGACCCTAGTGTAAGGTATGGAGAGTAGCAATGCCCGTTGACTAATAAAAGAGTGCTGAAGACTCTTGTTCCTGGAGTTGCACCATCTCAAGCTGATGGCTTACATAGTTGGAAATTACATTGCCCCTTAGGTTTTCAGCATAAAATTTTGATTGTTTTGATTCATAGAGCAGTTTTGCATAATCATAAACACAACAATGAAATTTTATTTATTGATTTCTACTAGGAAGAGGTATTTTCAAAAGTAAGTTCAAGAATCATATTTATTAAAATAACATGAATACTTCACAAAGTTCCATAACTCTCTCCAAATGACCTTGAAATGTTATCTGCTTCTATACATCACTGAACTGGTTGCTATACTTAATTTTGGTTTTCAAATTCAAAGATTAAAAAAAAAGTTTCTCTTTTCCAGCTTGTGAGATGAGCCCTGCTAATTTGGCTGGTATTCTGAAAGTGCTTTGAATGTCTCAGGAGAATGTTGAGCTTTTCCCCCCCCCCCCAGTCATCAGTGAGATTCACAGATGTTGCTTAACGTAGTTATAAACAATGTTGCTCAGCAACTTGTAATCTTATCACAAGACACTACCATATCCTTTTCAGTCTCATAAGTATCTGTTCAACCTGCAGCTGGTTAATTACCTCATTAGTAGTTTCGCTCTAATTTTTTGGTGACCTCTACTTTATTTCTATGTATTAACAAAATGTCAAGTAAAGCATCACAATCTTACTGATACAACCATGATGATGAAAGCTTAATGGGTTAGTCTGTGGCAGGATGTTCTCAGTCTGATTTTTCATCTCGGAGGCATGAGTTGCTAAAGATTCTAGTCATGAACAAGCAGTGTTATTTTTTTGTGAGATTGCCATGGTGATCAGGTAGATTGTGGAGCACAGTGAAGAAATACCTTTTCTCAATTTATGAGTTTAGGAGAAAAGGGGAAATTGGGAACCCCCGTTAATCTGGAGCTGTCAGGATTTTCCATGTCTTGCCAGTACAATTCTACTGTTGTTAAAACTGCTAAGGGCAGATCACAGTAGTCTTGGTGTTATTCTGTTTAATGCTTGCTAGCATTTGAGCTTATGGAGTTATCCTTAGTTTGCAGATGCTGGTGGTGCATCTCTGAGTAACTAGATAACCTCAGCAGCCTTCTGCAACTATTTTTTATCACAGGACTTCCCAGCCATTGCTGGAATTGTGAGGATTCTTAGTAAGTCTTGTTTAACAGATGACAGCCATTTCTATTGTACCCCCTAAATGCAGACAAATCAAGTAGCATGAATGTGACAAGAGAAAAAAATCTTCACACTCAGTTAAACTTTTTTTATTGATCTCCTCCTATTTTTACAGCAACTGATCCAAGAACTTTTGTGCTGTTACTGCAATTTGCTTGTTATTACTGAGGCTGACTTGCAAAGCATTATGATTTTTCTCTGCAAATTACAGTGTATTTGTGGTGATCCCTATTATTGTGGGGTAATATAGAATAAAACAATATTCTGTTTATCAGTTGTTCCTGTTGGTACAGAAAGAAGTAACTTGTAGTATTCTGATCACAACATTGCGTTATGAATCTGTTTACATGTCTATTTATTCTTGCAATGTTATGCTGTGTGATCCCTAAAGTAGGGGTTAAAAACATACGGAACTGGATCATATGGAAGGGGATTTAATATAGCAAAAGTTCTTGATATATGTATAAGCAATGAATTAGACTTAAGTGAGGCTGTGCTAGAGTTGCTGTGGGGAATAATAGTACCTGTTTTATAAAGTCCATTGTTACTGCTCTGTATAGATAAGCTCAGCATCTGTGCTAAAGGCATACGCCTTTTAACAGTGGTTTGGTTTCTTACAGTGATATCTGAGTTAATGAGATCTTGGTGTCTTCTCAAAAGCTTATAGTTTAGCCTGTGAAATGAGTATGTGCAGTACTGAAATCAAGAGGTGATTAACTGTTCTTATATACTGGCTTTTAAAGGTGAAAATCATGCTAGAGTGGGACAATTTGTAGTTATTTTGAAGAAGACAGGTAATTACCTGGATACCTTAAGTTTTAAATTTTTTTTTCAGGGTAAAGCAATGTAAAGAAATATGTGAATGCTGAAGGATCTTGTATAAAAACTAACAACTAGATGGAATGCAGTCTTAGTGTCCTCCCTGTGTCCTCTGATACAAAGTGATTTGCCTACCAATTTGTAGGGGTCCAAAGAGACAGGAACTAAGAGATACTACTGCCGTACAGTTTGAGATGCAAACGAAACCTCAGGATTTTGCCAAAACTTGGGTTTTGGTTTACGGTGTTGCCAGTAATGAACTGATGTATAAGATGTATGTGCATTTCTCCAAGGCTTCTATTTCTAGTTTCAGTTTAACTAAGCTGCAAAACAGGTTCTGTGATCTATATTTGAACAATATTTAACTGCTGAGGATGCTGGTCCTAAATACCATTCTTGATTGTGTAACATATCCCCCTTTGTAGGACCACAAAGGTAGTTCTGAAGTTGAATCTGATAACATTACATTTTATAATTTTAAGTTCTAGATTTTATTAGGAAAATGTGTTGTCACATTAAGCATTTCTTTGTAACTTGTTCATATACTGTCGTGATACCCTTATGTGGTCCCTACTAACCATGTGGACACAGTGAATGATGCTAAGCCTTAAGAGAAATGGGTATTGAGTGAACATTGAATCACGTTTTCTTGGCAGATACATAAATTGAACTATCAATATTAATCTTCATTGTTAATCCAGAAAGCAAGATTTATTAATGCTTCTCATGTTAGTGAAATAACAACATGACATCACTCAGAAATGAGTTTAAGGCTTTGATGAGAGTATGCTAAGTCTCTACTTAGTAAAAACAATTTTAAACAATATGTTTCTTCTCAAGATTTGGAGTTTTATTTTTCTTGTTGTGGCAGAAAAAAAAAAATCATGTTAAACATTTTAGAAAGCCTAAGTAATAAGAAACAGTGATTAAAAATGTATATAGAAAGCTGAGGTTTGAGGGGTTTATCAAGTTACCATTCTAGAAAATGCAGTTCTGATAACGAAACTTCGTCTCCGTTCAGGTAATCCTGAAAACGTCCTACTGAGTAAGCAACTTGCAGTCTTCAACCTGAATTACATTCACATCTGTTTTAAGTCTGTATCAGTTTGCTGATTTAAGTTTTGTGGTAAAGAAATTATACCCATGCAATATCTAATGAATTGCAGTACTTTGGAAGGGAGTGGTTCTCCCTCCCCATATGCAGGATTTGAAACACTTTCCTTGGGTAATTGCCTTTCATTTTTGTAGCCCATTATCTTTCTCGCTTTTTCTGTTATATTGAGCTTTTGTTTTGTTATGGCTCTCCTTTATTTCAGCCTTTCCTGTTTCAGCAGCAGCAACTCATCTGTTCTTGATTGCAGGTCTCTATTAGATCTAGCAGAATTCTAGTGTATCTGTGCTTTCGCATGAATTGCACTTTTGATTTAACCTCTGTTTTGTTTTATTTCACTGTCAAACTTCTGAAGAAGTAGTATTATGAAGGAAAGAAATGCTTGGGTAACTGATATGGGCTTCTTCATATAGTCTTAAACGTATAGCAAAACAGAAGACAGTTGAAGGAATTAAAACCAACAGAAACCCAAACAAAAATCCCAGATCCTGGTTCAATGTTTATTCAAAGGTGCAGGGTGGTGTTTTAGTTCTTTGGGTTTTTTTAAGACCACTAGATGGTCTATTTATGGTTTGCAATCCTTAGGCTCATTTTAAGAACTTTTTATTTTAAAGATCAAAGCATAAACATTTAAAGCAATCTTCTGTTTATCTTGTAGTGTCCGTTTTATTTGTCACTATGAGCAAGGGAACCACTAGTTCTACACTATATATATCATACTGAATCCATCCCTTTCTCTTTGTCTCAGATCTCTGCTCTAAATGGAATAAAGACTTCATCAATATCATGGTTGTCAGCTTGAAATTTGTAAATTTGATTATGGGATACTCTAACAGTACTCGTATATTATGATATATACAGATTTGGAAATAAAATATGAGATCTGTTAGTTTAGAATAGCAAGTCCCATATACAGTAACACCTAAGCTTTTAAATACTGTTATTTCTTTACCAAATGCACAAAACCAAGAAATTGAAACAGTGTAGTCTTACTAGGTTTTGTGGGTGGTGTGTTGGGGTTTTTTTGGGTTTGTGTGGTTTTTTTGTTTGTTTTTTTTTTTTTTTTTGGTACTACTAGTAGTCAGATCTGGAACCACTATCTATAATTAAGGCTCCCAAAGCTTTCCCTTTAAGACTCAGCTTTTAAATTGCTTATAAGTTTTGCCAAATGTGTCTGGGCTGACTTTTGTTTTTTGTTTCTGTTTTTTTTTTTTTTATCTCCACCCTCCTTAAACTGGATGACTGCCTCAGCTGATTAGTTTATGGATTTGCATGTAGTTTGGTTCTGACTTATTTAAATCAAGCCAAAACAGTTAATTGTTGAGAAAGTAGATACTTTGGAAGAAAAAATTTAATTTTTTTTTTAAAAAACCTTCAGTGCTGTTACAATACTTAATAAGGAATAGAAGAGTCACCAAGAGTCACTCATGGTTATGCATTTGCTCAAGTTTTCACAAATAATAGTAAACACCTGCCTAGGTTTCATCACTTGGGAAAAAAAAAAAAATTAAAAAAAATCCTGTTTGAATGTGCTTATTGCTGCTTCAAATTCAGCAGTTACCTGAAGCCAAAGATGAAAAGCCTGAGGACAGTAGAAAATTGATCTAACTTGACATGGAGACAGTGATTAAGGTATAGGATATGTGGGGAGGAAGAAGGTACTTGAAGACAAGGTTAGGTCTAGATTATTGAGAATGGGATAGAAGAGGAGAAAGTTGGGAGGGAAGGATAGCAGTTGGAACCTGCTGTAATGCCAGGTTTTAGAAGAGATTCTCTTTTGTCTCCCTCTGCTGTGAAGCCCCATGGCAAGGTCTTGTCTCTTAGTCCTTTGTAGTGCTGTTTCTTCACAGAATCACAGACTGGTTGAGGTTTGAAGGCAATTCTGGAGGTGATCTGGTGCAACCTCTGTGCTCAAGCAGGGCCACCTACACTCACTTGCTTAGGACCATGTCCAGGTAGCTTTCAAGCATGTTCATGGGTGGACACTCTGTGACTTCCCTGGGCAACCTGTGCCAGAGCTTGGTCACCCTCATGGTGAAAAAGTTTCCTGGTTCTCATATGGTGCTTCCTGTTTTTCAGTTTGTGCCCATTGCCTCTGGTCCTGCTGCTGGGTCTGCTGAAAAGCTTCTTGTGAAAGCCTACTTTTCAGTGGGAGCAGTGATTGCTTGAATGACAATGATACATCTGGGACAGTCAGAGGTTCTGACTAGCTTTTTAACCATCTACAAGCACTGTGCAAAATCACTAATCTGCTCTTCAGGTTTGTGCGCATCATCTGGAGAGCCTACATAGAGTCATGCATGTGTGTATGTAGGCAGATTGATAAAAATATGAGAGTATTCCATTAAAAAATGAGAAGATGAAGGTGCCTGTGGCTTCTTAATTTGTGGTGTATTATATTTGCTTTTCAATAATTGTACGACTGCATACTCACACTGAACAGGAGTTGGTTTTTGTTAAAGAGTATTATTGAATAACTGGTTATTAAATGGACATTGCACATTGTGCAGAGTGAAAAAGTGGTAAATACAACAGTATGCACAGTGTTTGAACACTGATAGGAAAAGAAAGTTGTTTGCTTTCTCCTAGGCTTTGAGTGTATTGATCACCATATGATACGAGCAGTTTGGTATAAATCTCTATGTAATACTTGGAAGGGTTGGTGCTCCCTTTTGACAAGGCTTGAGTGGGCAAAAGGTTTAAAATACTTTTTTAGCATTGAGTATCTAAATTTAGATATATTAGGTTTTAGCATCTCATTTATTACTTCAGAATTTTGGTTTTTCCACTTTTTGAAATCAGTTGCAGCCATGAATATTGTACACACTTGGAAGAACCTGCTTAAGCTATCAAGATGGGAACCCAGGGAAGACTGACAGAGTTTTCCATGCTCTACAAATCTGTTTTGTTTGGACATAATTAAATATATTGACTTGTCTGTTACGTACTAATGCTTCTTGAACTTAATTCCAGAAGCTTTTGAGACATGTAACTGGCTTATTTGGGCTGAATTCCTTTTTTTTATTATCAGGTATAGTTAATTAGTGGGAGAGTGAAGATAATATTTTTTTTTCTTATATGATTTTCAGGAAATTTGGCTCTTCATTAATAGCTTGACTGCAGTGGGGTAATTTATAATTATTATTATTTTTTTAACTGAATGGGTTGGGGTCCCAATACTATATTTTTTTTTCCCAGACATTTAAATAACTCACCAAGAATGAAGAAAATATAAACTTCCACTTTTTTGAATGCTGTGGGATTTTTAAGAAAAAAAAAGTATCTGTTTTCTCAGGGTGATTCATAATGCTTCACTGTATTTATAACATCCTATGAATCTTAAATATTGAACTTAACATAAGAGTATGCTACCTCAAATACTGAAATAATATTCTCCCTTACACTAGAAAGGAAGGGATGGATACTACATCTTCATGATGGCTACCTTGTAGACCTGTATTCTTGTACAGATTTATGGGGATGCTGATAAATTGCTATGCTTTCTTTTCACTTGCTCCTGTTGCCTTGTCACTGTATCTTAATGATCTGTATTTAGTATCTGTAGGCATTGATTTAAACAGTACGAGGTAATGACATACTCAGTTTTAAATATGTGACACGGCAAACACATTTGTAGCTGTTAAAACTAAGTGCATTTACTGATTGTTAAAAGTATTCCCATATTTCTCAATGTCTGTTCATGCTAATCATTATTGCACTGGAACACAAGCATTCAATTTTTTTTAATTTTTATTTTTTAAACAACAGATACTATTTTTACCATTGTAATCATCATGCTACTAAAAAAAAATGTGCTGCTAATCTGTTAATGATACAGGAGAGATTTAGTCGCTTCTGTTAGATACAGTGTTAGAAAACGACCTTGAGTCAGTTTGTAGAGTTGAAATATTAAATGTTATCCTGGGCTGGGGTAAGAGGAATGGTGTGAGAATCCATGTATTCTAGGTAGCTGTGAATTGTTCTCAACATGAGGCTGGGATTGTAATTTATCAAGAGAAAACAGTGTTGGGATTCTGTAAAAGCTTTGGTCTCTTTGCTTGGAGTCACTGTGTGAAAGAACATTAGTAATCTGGCAGTATCGGATCCAGATGGCAAAGCTATTCCTGAGTATCCCCCTGAGCCTGCTGTGATGGTGGCCTAAAGGGAGATCAAAACTCTGGGGGGAGAATCTGCTTTGTAGGTTCATTGCATAAAATGCCCTGGACTAAAACCAAAATTTATTGTAGTTTATTGCAAAGTGTTTTTGAAATAAATCTAATTTCAAGACCAGAAGCTTAGTAAGTATGTGGGGAATTATTCCTTTTTCTTTTAATAATTATGTATATCTTAAAAGAAATAAAATAGAGTAAAAACTTAATCTGGAAGAAATGTGCTTTGAGCCAGGAGTGGTAGAGATGGTAGAAATGGGGATTTGCAATCATCAGTTGATAGTTGGATTTGATGACAACTTTATATGGATTAATAGCAGCTAGAATTGAGGGTCTGATTTGTATCCTAAAACATTTTACTATTGCCTTACAAATATTTGTGGACTTTTTTATTAGTTTTGGTTTTCAATTATATGACCCTTTATAAACTCAAACAAAAAAGCCTAGTGTACTCTAAAGGCTTCTATAATACAAGGAAAACCAAATCACTGCTCAAACACCATAAAAGAATATTAGCATGTTTTACTCTTTCAAACACTTGCTGGGCTTACTGTGGTAGAGACTGGTGTTTTTTAATGATGAGGCCTTGGCCAAATTCTGTTCTCTTCTGTTTGAGCAGGCTGACCCCTGCAAGTACTACTTTTACAAAACAACAAACTCAGTTTTCTATGTCTCAAATTTGTTACATTTTTTTTCTTTGAATCAGGATGAAGGATTTTTTCGGTGGGAATACTTTTTGGGGTGGTTTGTTCTTTGTTGGTAATGTAGCCCTATGGGTTATTTTTTTATGGTACCTGGAAGTTTTCACATAGTAGAGGCCCAAAGTACTTTAACTGAAAAGTATGTTAGGGGAAGGGAAGTAACAAAGTTGAAGACATGAAAATAAATTGTACCAAATTTACATAGACAGTGCTTAAATAACCCTATATGAAGAATCTGTTACATTGACACAGAGTTAATACTAATTAATTCCAAGAAATAAACTTTGAAATATCCTTGAAATGACTGGAAGAGCAGTGTGTAGATTTGAATCAAAAACTTGCATAAGCTGAAATCTGAGGGGAGTAATCAATAGGGGATATGTTCCTTTAGATATTTTCTCATATAAAAAAGATGGAATAGTAAAAATTGTGAGGTCCTGGAACACTTTTTGCTTAGATGAAATCAACAAGCATATATTGAAGTCCATATGGAATCTATTGCTGAGATTACTTTACACCTTTTTGCCTGTACTGTACTGACCTGACAGTCATTACAGCAATCTAAAGCCAGTTATCTGTTGCTGTTTCCTGTATAATAGGATTTTTGGGAGCTTTGATTGAAAAGGTAATAGATATTAAAAAAATTACATGTGTTTGCATATGGTATTTTTTCCCTTCTGTGTTTGAATTCAGTACTGCTATTTTTGTGAAGACTTTTTTTTTTTAGAGGTGCACTGCATACCTGTATGTGTACTGAATACGACTTTCCATGTTCAGTGTTGAAAAATACAGCCAAACCTTTTGTAACTGCAAAAATAAGTGTTAAGTTGTACAAAATTAACATCACCAAGGCACCTAAACATAAAATACTGTGCTATTTTCAAGAAAAAAAAAAAATCTGTAGTATTACTTTGACTAATGTCTAAAAATAAATACCATATGCCTTGCAAAATATCATCTGTTCTCTTTAAAACAAAATTTGTTGGTGTCTTTTGCTTACTGTACCTAGTTAATTTAATTGTCTGTGGTCTCTCATTATAGACGTTCTGGATACTGATGAAGCTGTTTTAGAGCACAATTCTTCAAAGTTCTTTTAAGTAGACAAATATATTACTTTAAAAGTTACTTTTTTTTTTTTTTTTTTCCCTTGAATATCACAAAAATACCAAAGGCAGATTATTGTTCTTGGGCCTGGAGAAAGTGCAGGCTTTATAAAAATCTTGTGTGTGGAATTTCCAGTTATCCACTTCTGGCATGGCTTACTTATTTGGATGGATTGAATTGCGAATTGTGGAAAACTTGCTAACAATGTGGTAACACCTGAAAAAGCACCCCACAGTCTCAGTTGATCTTGCTTGATTATTCAACTCATCTGAGCCTGAGCTTCTCCTTCTGGAACATGTTGTGTACTAAACTCATTTAAAAAGGGAAAAATAAGAAAGCACAGGGCTTTTTAGAATGGTCATTTTGGGGATTGACAAACATCCTCAGCTTTCTTTTCTGCATCTTCATTTGCAGGCTTGGAGGGATTCCCAGTTGACTACTGAGGTCTTACCTGAGTGCAAAAAGAAGCTAATCGGCCAAAATGATGCTAAAGAAAATAGATGAGATTCCATTTCAGCTCACTGCAGAGAGGAAAAGCTTGATTTTCCTTTAGAGATTTTTTCCAAGACTAATTGGGTGCCATTAGAGAAGCTTTTAAGAGGAAGAGATGAAACTTAGGAGTACTTTCATAGACTTCAGCTTTCTTAGCATAGGCATATTGTAATTGGTTAGTGTGATAGTGGGAGATAGTGCCAACAATTAAAGAAAAAACAAACAACAACCAAACAAAAACAAACCACACACACAAAAAAAGAAACAAAAGACACACAAAAAACCCCAAGCAAAATCAAACAACAAACTTGGAGCAGCTGAATGAGGTTTTTTGTTAAATGCAAATGTGTGAATACAGGAGTGTTCAGTACAGAAACTATTCTGAGTCTGTTGAATAATTATCTGCTCATCCTTGCGCTCTGAGATTTGTTGGTTTGGTTTGGGTTTTGTATGGATTGTTTTCTCATCATTACTGATCTGTCTGTAAATGTGATGGGATTTTTTTTCTTTTCTTAAGATACTGCAGTCAGAACATTTCTGTTATCATGTTGTTCTAGCGTGTCTTGTTAGAAATGCTGTGCCATCCTAATAAAGATTATAGAGGAAGTCCTGAGCATCCTGATTGAATGCCTTTGTCCCACTTTGAACAAGAGCGGACCAGGCATCTCCTCTGGTCTCTTCCACCCAGAATTATTCTGTGATTCTCATCTGGTGCACCTCCTTGATAGCTCTGCTGCTCACTTCTGGAAACCTTTTTTTTTTTTTTTTTTTTTTTTTTTTTTCCCACCTCCGCCCGTTTGTCTTGTGTTTTTTACCACACAAGTAACTTCACAGCACTAGGTACGTTTCCTTTCTTTCTCTCCTTTTAGTTTCCTTATAACTACATATACT
>JANHGN010019344.1:11283-25758 GCA_024605025.1 Megaceryle maxima | reverse complement strand
TTATAAAAT
Source organism: Megaceryle maxima (assembly GCA_024605025.1). Classification (NCBI taxonomy): domain Eukaryota; kingdom Metazoa; phylum Chordata; class Aves; order Coraciiformes; family Cerylidae; genus Megaceryle; species Megaceryle maxima. The sequence continues at coordinate 25,749 of JANHGN010019344.1, read as the reverse complement.
TTATTAAAATTATTATTTTTTCCACTCTTCTAAGAGATTAATCTAGGGACCTTGTCAGACCAAAGGTTGGTGAAGTGCTCTCATAGTATCACTCAGTTTTTCAACTAAACCAATGTATCACACACATCTGACAAAAATACCTGTATATTTAAGTCATTATTGCACATTTATTACATAACGTATTCTTTCTAAACATCTCAGAAGTGATGTCGATTTTTATGTCCAGAGGATACTGTTAGTGGCAATGTCACTGATGACAGTGAAGATACTTCCCAGAATAGACTATGAGATAGAAAAAGTCTGTAGAGGATAACCATGGAGATGCACTGACAGAGGATAACACCTATGGTTATAATCTAGAGAGACAAGAAAAAAAAAAAAAAAAAAAAAAAAAGTAAAGTGAAAAAAGACCCACCAAACAACCCACCATCAATTTCTATCAGCATACTACGTAAGTGCTGGAGGTTTAACTTTAAACCTTTTAATGCTGCTGCAGTTACAAAAGACTTGAACATGAATCTCAAGTCCAGGATTCAGACTCTCACACCTGGGTGTTTTTAGATCAGTAGATAGCCCTAGGCAAGTCACATAACCCTTCTGGCAGTCTCTGTTCTGGGGAATTTCAGACTTGCAATTCACCACCCATGCAGTTTCACAAGCAGAGGTGATGTTTAGATATTCTATTGTTACAACAAACAGAGGGAAAAGAAAAAAAAAAAAAAAGCCTGGAAACACTTTGCACTAGCACAATCACGGAGCTGTGAGGATAGTCATTTATAAATCTCACTTAGCCAGGCTGAAAAGTGCAAGTCTTTTTATCTGTGAAAGATGTGTAAGGCAGCACTTATCAAACGCATAAAGGTAACTACTGTTTCTGAGAAAGAAAAAGTCTGTGTACACAGAGTCTTTTAAAACATGTTTTTCTTAAATAAATGTATCTATCGATCACGCATTTCTTTATTGTATTGAAATGCATTTAGAGAAGGAAACACAGCTATATTATCATAATATAGGAACTGCAGCTGCACACAATGGTTAAACTTGTTCAAAAGCAAGAGCAGAACAACTGTACTCTCTCTTCAGTAAACTCAAAATCTCAAAGTATCGCAAAAATTTCCTTTAGTGATTGTACCTCTGGAGATTGTCCTCCTGCCATGATGATGTTTTCATCAAGCAACAACAAAATGTCTCTTCATTAGTAGCTGTAAAGGAGTCTCTCTTTTTTTTTTTTCTCCCCCCCCCCCCATCAAACATATTTGATTTACTATGTGTTTTTCAGTGGAATCTTTTTCTTTCCCTTACATACCCTCTACATAAATAAAAGCTCAATTTCTGAAAATATTTGCATACAAATGCAGGGATGCTTATAATCATAAAGCAAAGAAGCAAACTCTACCCTGGAATGAGGTAGTCAATCACCTGAGAATAGTAGTGCACTTTATCTGAACATGGCAGGCTCCCCACACTACCTCTCTAGCTCCCAATACGTTTAAGCAACCGAGAAATCTAGTGAGCCCACCTTTAACTGTTTAGAGCTTTCAAAGCGAACTACACATTTGGACAGATTTCTTAATCTAAAGAATACAGTTCAGCTACAGGTTCTCTGACTTATTTAGCCACATAAAGCTTTTAAAGGATGAAGACTTAAAAAGCAAACAACAACAACAAAAAATTCCACTGATTTATCTTTCTGCTAGCTTTGTTAAAAGAATCCCCAAGGTGTTTTTAATTAAAAAATAAACAAGCAAACAATAAAACAAAACAGCCCCTCCACATTTTCCTTTGACTTAACAATCTCCCCCTTTTCCTCCCTTAACCTAGAAATGATTACACTTAGAAGATTCAAACCCTGTATGCCTTTGTAAAGTATGACTCACATTAGCATCAATGAGAGCTGTGTGACTAAGACTTTTCAAGTTGCTTTGGGGTCATAAGATTAACAGCCTAAGAGCATAAGTTTGCTAACAAACACTGAACATGAAGAACAACTACTATTCAAATTCCACCTCTTTTATCTTGCCCGTACATACCTTTTCTCTTTGATATTCTCTGAATATCATAGCAATGGTTGCAAGACATGGGTGGCACAAAAACCAGAGAATGCAGGCCTGAAAGAGAATATAAGTTATAAAATGACTACATGCCAGCTTAGAAGAAAGAGATGACAGTTAGAGGAACTGCATTTACATTTCTGTCTATTTTATGAATGCATTTTTAAATTTTCAATCAACAGAACAAAAACCACACAATGAAAGGTGGGATTTCTGTTTAAAAAAGCTCTATACTCCTTGTCAAATTAAAATGACTACTCAGAGTATGATGACAAGGTGCTATTTAATCAAATCAAGACACTTTAACTTTCTTATGGAGGAAAAGACTTTAGTGCTTCAGTTAACTGCACACCCCAACTGTATTTACAGCAGAAGGGATCAGCTTCTCTGATGTAACCCATACTTTGGCAAAGGTGGTATAGAACTCCCTTTTCAGAGTGCTTCTCTCCACTGTGATGATCTGGTAAAGACCAGCAGCCAGTGACAAAGCTAGGCAAACTCTGAGGCCAATAAGCAGTCCGCTTGCTAAGCCATCTTGTGAATGGTAGCTGTGGTGATTCGTATCTTCAAACTGCTCCCAAATTAATAAAAAGCCCTGGAAAAGAACAACACCAGCAAAGTACATTTAAACAAGGTTACACTAAATCTTGATTAATCTTCCCATCACAGATTAAATTATCTGCACAACTGGTCATACTCTGCTCTGCTTGTTTAGGAGACTGCCATGTTGCACACCCTCCACCCCCCCCCCCCCACCTCCAGCCTGAACTGCTTTTTTGGCACTACCTACACCTCCAAGTGTAACTGGCAGGAACTGAGTCTCATGTCTTGCATTCCAAAACTTTTATAAAGTTTGACAAGTTAAAGTTTCCTCTAACATGGACAGAAGGAATGTGGCACGTTAGCATAAGAACCAAACTAATCCCCTATTTAAACAGTTGGCCTATTCAGCAGGAAGCCCACTGAAATGATTCCACAGAGCTACAGGGAGGTGTCTTCTTCCACTTGGGATCCACAACCTGTAAAGCTTGTTTCAAAGGCAGGTGACTACGCCTTTTCTTTCAAAATCCTAACAGGATTCACTTTTCTTTTCAAAGATGGGGAAGTAAGAGGGTGGTGCTGCTGCCCCTTTTATACAATAGCCTAAAGGCTCAAGCATTCACCCAGGTTGAACCTGGATCTCCCACAATTCCTTTCTTTGCCTAAAGGAAATCCAACTCGCATCTCCCACCTCCTTGGAGAGTGCTGCAACTGCCAGGCTATAGGCTGTTCTTGGGTGGGCCACTCTCCACCTCTTCTATTGAAGCTGTGCCATTGGGGAGAAAAGAATTTAACATCAGCTAGGTCAGAAATTGGGAGCGAGCCTGACTCTGCAAGCACCCAGCTTGGAAACCTCTTAAGAGTCTAGGAAAGTGAGTGTCACAGGTTCCAAATGCCATTCCACCACCTGGACAAAAGCTCTAGCCAACAAATGACTACATGAAAGACAGGAATCCTCCTTAACTCTCAGTGTGGTATCCCATTTGCTGCAGAATCCAATTTTATAGAGGCACTGTGAGAAAGAATATTGATAGATTCTCTAAGGAAAGACAGACTATGAAGTTCCTAGTTTCTGAATCTTAGTTGGGTAAAAGGCAGGCACCTACTTGTTGCAAAGAACAAAAAAATGGGTCCTGTTGAAAAAATACCTTCTTAAGACTTTCAGAATGTTAACATTATAAATTAGAATACCCATAAAGTTTAGACTCTCCCAGTATCATGCAGCAGCTGAATGATTTTAAGACTTGAATATACACAGGAATCCAGTCCACCTACTGTACACACATAACTTGCACTTAGGCTTCAGGTGCCTAATGAAGCAGGCTTTCTGAAGAAAGGTAGGCAAATTTGATTTATGAGTGAAGTAGCTCTGAAGGCCTTCAGAAGCAGACATTGTATGCCTCAATTTAGAAATCTGAATTAGTCAGATTCCTTTCTGAACACATTCAAAGGCTCTCTCTCACTACATTCATTACATGAAGGTATTAACTTTTTTTTTTTTTTTTTAATATAATCCACATGTGCCTTCCAACGGTGGGTGTCCTTGAATCTCGTCAGTTGAGGCAGGATCATTTTTGCTTTGAATATCCTCAGAGAGTACTCTCATGCTTTTCCCCTCCCTTGCCTAGGGCATGACACAGCAAACATGACTACTGCCATTTCAGTCACTCCTCAACTACCTGGATGGAAAATGGAAGGATGGGAAAGGGACAGACATGAAGACTGAATGTCTTGAACATCAGTGACTACTAGTAAACAATCTGACCAACAACCTTCAAATGTTCCCACCACAACACTCTATTTCCGAGTAACTCCAAACAAACATTTTCAAATGATCAAATTTCTTGATTAAGAATTCTCTCAAGGAGTAAGACTGAAATAAGAGGAAATGCCTTTTGAAACTCTGAGATACATACAGCACAGTGTTTGATAAAGTTGTGTCTACAGCACTGATTTTGGCATGAAATTGATGAATTCCTATCACAGAAGTTATTTCAGTCCAGATAGAACATGCTCAGGCAACAAACAAAGGTTCTATCAGTTACAGAATCACTGCAGTCTCACACAGGGCATTTTCTCTTCTGGTATTTACACTTGGGAGTAACCAAAGTATTTCCCTGGACTGGACATACACTGTTTGAGAAAATAAAAAATCCTAAATACCTCCCTATATACAGAATTGTCCTGACTAAAGCATGCATCTAGGAGGAAGAAATATAGGCTGATGGAAATGGAACTGTGATACTGCTTTAAGAAGAAACTTTAGGTAGATCCCAGGAATAGCTTAACCTTGAAAAACAGAGCTCATGAGGGTTTAAGTTTTCCTTAACCTACACCAATAGTAACAGCAATGAAGGAAGCCACCTTCATGAAAAGATGACAAAAGGGCCGGAGTAAAGGATTCATGAGAACAAAGTCCAAATCCTCATGGGAAAATAGTGTCTGTCAGCAGGGTATGCTCTGGACTAGCCCTTTAAAGAGTGCAAACAACAGAGGAATCAACTGATCATAGACTGCATGTAGTGACAGCGATGTAAGATCACAGAAGTCCAGCTTCCTTCAGTTTCATAAGATTACTCCAGAATAAGCAGAAGGTGGAGGCATTAGAGGCACAGACAGAACAATAAGTGCAATGCACTGGAAACTTGAACGAGGTGAATGTGTCATTCCTACGAGCTGGGACTCATAGAAAGAGCATATCTTTCTCACCAGAGAAAAGCATGATCCTATTAAAGAGAAATTTGTGCTGTGGAGTGTGTTTCTAGGTTACAATGGATTAGGCAACCTGTTCTAAGTGAAGGAAGAGCTTTCATAGACAAGCATGATCCTGAAGTCAAAATTTATTTGTCTGGCTATGCCTGAGAAAACAAGGTCAATAAGCCCTGAAGTCCTTTACCTTGACCACAGGAGGCACAGATCAGCTCACCTGGCTACAATAGCAGCAACAAGATGAAAAAAGATACCAACCTGCTGAAGTGGGTATCAGAGACATTTTTTTTTTGTCAGTGAGTAGAACTATGCTTGAGCTCTGAGAAGAAAATGGGGAAAATCTAGTTGTTATCTAGAACAACTCTGCTTAGGCTGTAGATGAACTGGATGAGGTAAGAAGGTGAAGAGCTGACTCACACCAGCTATGTCAAATGCTGAAGTCACAACTGTTTATTTGTAAAGTAAAGGAGAACGACCATCTTCTTAGTTATAGAATAACCTGTACAAAATGCCTGACTTCACCTGCATGTATTTCTGACCTATCTTTGTTCATAGTGGACACCAATCACTGTCTGGTATTGGTATTTCTCTTCAAATGCTAGAAGAATATTTGCCATGGACACCATCCTGATCTTCCAGATATATAAGCTGAATCTCCATACCCATACAATGAAGAACCAGACACTCTTTGTTTTTATCATGAGGAAATAATTATGGTAGAACCCCTCCTCCCCTTCGCCAAACTAACAGTGACTTTACGGCAAGCCAAGATCATATATCAATCTCCAGTAAAGGCAGGTTCTCATGGGACAGATCATGCCCTTGAAAGGCATGGGGAAGGGGGAAGCAAAATGGAAAATAAAAGTAACAGCAAGACAAAGTGGATTAACTTGTTGCTTCTAACCTAGTATCTAGCACTCGATATCTGATGTCATGCAATGACAGTAAAGAATGGTTTACATCTAAAGTCAAAGGTAGAGTTCATTCTGAGCACACCTTTGGGGTGTACTTAAGAACCCCTGTGAAGCATGTCATTTTAGTCAGGTTAAAAATGATTAACTATCTTTCTAGAATAATTGTCTCCACTCTGATCAGCCCTGAAAGGTGAAACTGCTCGGGTCCATGTGATGGCAAAGGCCTGCCATCAGTGAAGTTTTGAAGAAGGTTTGTGTTTCAGCAGCAGAGAGTGGAATCTTTAATGAATACAGAGGCACCCAGGAATCTTTTGTTCTGAGGCTGAAATAAAGAACAAGTTAAGGCAAAGGTGATATATCAATGTCAGACTCGTCCCTCCTTTTTGCAGCCACAAAGACCACAAGAGATTTGCTAACTAGGAGGCTGCGTCCACCCTACACCGATGGGCAATCTGTAAACACAGCCCAGGAAACCTGGGCATTTCTGAGAAACTGGCATTTCTGGAAGAACAAAAAGAATCCACAGCATCAGCACAAAGAGCAGAAAAAACCCTGAAAATTGCTGAGTAATTTGAACTAGCAGCAGGCAAATAGGGTCAGATAGTTTGCCAGTCAAAACTGCAGTTAAGTTGAATAACATGTTTTCCTACGCTGTCCTCTTGCTTGACTTCCCTGAAGATGAGATGAGGACATGTAGTGTAGAACATCAATAAAACTAACATGGTTCAATCTCTATCTGCTGCGTTAGGGTAATGCATGTGGTTTCTAGCACCCTTCAAAGCAAGTCCGCAGTACATCTCAGATATCCATGCAAGTCTGTCCAATCTGTGGCATAGGAGGAAGCTGACTCTTCCCTAAGAATGTCTTGGAAAAAGCAAGACAGAAAGGGGGTTATTCTAGGTTTTTAATCATTAAAAGTGTTCATTAATTGCCCTGTTACAGTAGGTCCAACACCCATGTCAATCTAGACAAGACCAGTGAGCAAGAGACTAATCCAGACAATGAAGTCTTGAGTGCACCATCTTCGATAGAGGTAATGTCATCTGGATCCTGCATCCTCCCCTCAGCTCAGCAGCTGCATTCTGTATTAAGAAGAAATCTGGCAAAAAGTATATTTTGCATGTACTGTAACTGTGAGATGGAAAACATCCTCTCCAGAAGGGATGAGGATACTGTTGCTGTCAAGGAACTTTTGCTGGAGACAGCAAATACTGAGATAGGGGTGCAAAACCACACAGGCCATGACATACTCTGACATCCATATTCTGTTCCTCCAAGACTCCTGCTAAACCTGACATTCCCAACAGTAGCAGGAGGAGAGATGTGGTAGAGATGTGCCTTCGTGGTGAAAAGTAAGATAGTGAACTTAGTGTCAGTTTTCCAGTGGTGCCCAAAGAGCCACCACAAATGTGTAGTGGACCACTACTGGGAGAAGCAGCATATAACACCCGCCCCAACTTTTACCACAAGTAACAGCCAAAAAAGGATCAAACTGATGATACTGAGTCCCCTTTCTATGTATAGTGAAAAGGAAACTACAACAAAAAAAACTTTCCAGTCTCAAGTGAGAGAGCAGTAACACACCCATACGTATTTACAAGTGGAGAAGCATGAATAAAATTAAATACTTCAGAAGCCTTCTTTACTACCAGCATGTAAAACTTCTGTCGCTAGACAGGTGTCAAAGTAAGGTGGAATGAACCTATCTTTAAATTTCAATAGTCCCATTGACCTTAATAGCCTTTGGTTTATATTTTTAATTAGCAAGAAATGTCAGCTCCCAGCTACTTTTAATGTTTTAGCAGTCCACTTTAGTTTGGAAGCAGCACTAATTACAGATACTACTCAAATGGCACAAGATCTTCTGTATAATCTCTTCCTCATTATTGTCTTCAGCTTCTCCCTGCTTCTCTCTTTCTCAATGGCTTTCAGATTCTCTTTGTTTTATGCTGTGATTTTAAAAAATTTGTTTACAAAAGGCACCACCAGGGCTGGATGATCTCAATTACAAGTTACTTTTAAGTTACTGCTTTACTTGACTTTCTAATATATACTAATGGAAAATATTTGAATGAATTTACGTGTCAGACTATTTGTATATTTGCAAGACCAACCCTGCACACGAACCTTTCAAAAATTCCCTTATATTGATTGAAAAGATCATTAGACATCCTATTTGAGTGGCTCCAAGAGGAATTTTTAGTTCTCTCAACTGAGGATTCAGCTTTTTTTTGGTCACAGAATTTCTCACAGCAGCTTTTCTCATCTTTCCTCTCATGCTGGCTGTTGTTGCCCACCACAATGTAGTTCACACTGATTACAGCTATTTATAGGACCACATCATAAATCAGATCAGCAAAACAACTGTGCTGAAATCTCACTTTTTTTTTTTTTTCTTTCCACTGATCTGGTTTACAGTACAACGTTATGAACAATTGGCACAACAAGGAGCTTGGAAAACTGTGGGAACTTCTTAAGTGGTTTTACTGCTGAACAAAAACATATGTGGAGCTACACCTTAAATTGTTAAAGTAAAGAGAAGGTGGTGTTACTTATTAGACATACTGGGTGCACATTACGCTGTGGGGTGTTTGTTTGTTTTTTTTTTTCCACTCTTGATACTCCCTCCCTCATAAAATATTGAAATTAGTTGGTTCATGGTTCTGTCATACTTAATAGCAGCTGTATATTTCAGTATTAGAATGAAGGTAAAATACTAACCTGTGTAACAACAACTACTACAGCAATGCCAGTAGATGTTGGAGTGGAATCCCACTGAAGAGGTCTGCCATGAGATTTCTTCATTCTTCCTATTGTCCAACCCATACACAGACTCAGCAATAAATACAGCATTTGTATCTGTGAAACTATGTCACACACTATTGAAAACAAAAGAAAAATAAAGTTTTTTTCTAAAGCGAAATGTTCTGTATACCCACAAATGAAGGATAACCATTTACGCTTCTGTTGTATAACCTTTAGTTGTAATTTTGATGATAGTTTGACTAGCTGAGGTTGCTTTGCCACAAAATATAAATATTTAGTTTCCAGTGACCAAACAGATCACTGTCAGCTTTCCTCTAGTTATGGTGCAGTTGTGCAACAACACAGGCACAGCGAGCGTCATATCCTTCTAAAACCCACTCTTGTGTCAAAGAAGTTGGGATTCGGGAGTCCATCTGCATAAAGAGACTTAAAAATGCTAAAGAACTAAAATTATATGTATGTTAATCACACTGCAAATATGAAACACAATGAAATGAACTCCTTCCTTTGCTCTGAAAAACTTCTGTTCAAAGATCAGATAGCTGCATTGTACTTTAATTGCACTTTGTCTTAAGGATGCAGTAACTTGCAACAAAAAGCACAAGTATTTAGGACAAATTCTACTCTCAGATACTTAAAGGGGAAAATATAATGCATAATCCTAACACAAACTTCATTTGGAGCAATAACTCACCTGTATTTCATTATATTAAATGCAAACTACCCCTGTCTCATTTTTTTAACTCTGTTTGGGAACAATTAACACTTACTGCAATAAAGTTATATTCTTAATCAGCGTCTCAAACCTGTGTTTGAAACTGTATCTGAATAAAGAAAATGTCAAGGTAGAATATATTAAAGCCTTTACTTGTGAGCCTCGCTCAAGTACTACTGACAGTAGAAAGAACTGAAGATGTCTTGCTGGGTGACTGTTAGCTTTAGACTTGGTAAGTTTTTGACTGAAACTTACTGAACAATTCTTAAGTTGGTGTTTGGACTTGAGAGTAAACTGGCTCATTGTTCTGGTGTAGCAGAGATGTACAAGAAAAATGGATTCTTATGTAAACAGATGACTTGGTTCAGAAACTAGAGATTAGGCACTGCACACAACAATGCCTTCTTTTTAATTCAATTAATATTTTAGTTCAATTAAATTAGTTCCTTATTTGTAATTTTCACTTACACTATCAGGTACAAGAAAAATATTTCTATGTCACAAAAGTAAACTTCTATTTTGATACCACTGGACTCTTATTATAAAATGCAAACGTACTCCCATGTTTACTAAAAATATTGGCACAGAAAACATTGCTACTTTACAGAGATTGATATGCACAGAAGGGAAGGGTGTCAAATGAAGATCAGCTACGGTATTTCCCCAACAGTCAGTAATAGTAGTAAAATATGGATATAAACCAGACTTCAGTGTGCTATTCCTGGGATGTATTTGGTATTCTCATAGTTTATATGCTTAAATGCTTCTTAATGTATTCAGACACCTTTGCTGCTTAAGAAATGTCAAGAGCTTTTAGTAAATACAAACATGCTCATTCTTTAATGAAATGAACTGGCATTGATTTGGTACAAAATGATCTTGGAATTATTTTACAATGCTAGCTATGGAGACATAGTACTTGTTAGAAAAAATAGTTACGCAAACTCAAGGCATGCCAAACCAGTGTCACATATCTAAGATAGAGAAGTGACTGAACAAATCTGGATGTTCTAGAGAGCATTTTATTTTCCGTCACTCCTTAAGATAACTTGCCCTATAAGTTATAGCCAGACATCATCTCTCAATTGTATCTTGGATATAGATATTGCTCTGCTTCAGTGTGGCAACAATTCAAATGGATTGCCAGACAAAATGGGATACGATAAAAATTCAGAAATGGCTTTAATCTTTGACATGTCGTACACCTTGCCAGAAAATAAGAAGGCTGAGAGAAATTTCTAAAATGACAGTAATCCCATGATTTCCAGGGTAAAGTCAAATGCTACCAAGCTGATACTGTATTTATCCAATTTAATCACGAGTCATCTTTTTCTGGCTGTTCAACAGATATAATAGTATTGACTTTTCACATTTTGGTCTTACCAAAAGTCAAAAGATTGCTCTTTGTGATGCTTTTGAGTGTCAACATTATTTCTGTGATTTAAGCAATAAACTAAGGGTCTAACTAGTCTTTATACATGATAAAGGCTAAATGATGGTAGGGAAAGAATAACTGCTTGCTACAGTATCTGGACAGGTTTTTAGAAAGAAATTCTGGCCCCAATACAGTCAACAGAAATTTTACTATTTACTTTTAAGCTGGATTTCTGTTCTAATGTAGGAAAATGGTAGCACTTTCCACCTTCAGACTACACTAATGGCTATCAGCCATTCTTCAGAATTGTAATTGACACTGAAGCTTACCACATTTATATTACTACTCCTCTTTTATTGTTTTTGGAACCATGAACCTTAAAAACAGTAGGAAAGGGAAACTCTCTTAGACGAATTTAAGAAATGCTTATTAAGAAGCTACTATTTCTTTATTCAGCTATTGAAAAAAAAATAGTATCTTATTCTTAATAAACTTTGCTTTAAGCAAATAAAAGTGGGGTTTTCACTACAATACACACACAAGAAATCCAACATGCAGCCACTAACTCTGAAGTTCTGTCTGGGTAGTTAACACTGGGTTTCTCACTGGGGAGGAGTTATGACTACCTCCCTATTCTCCATTTAATTTAATTTCAGGAGACGAGAGGGAAAGTTTAAAAATACAGTTGCTGGAAGGGCTGTGAGGAGCTACTAACTCAAATGGCTAAAAGAAAAAAGAGGCAATTACTGTGGTGCCAAGTGCCATCAAGAGGCTGTTAATTCCAACTGCAAGCTTCTAAATGAACTCTAAGAAGGGAAATATTTTTCTCTGTAGGCTGTTACTTTCCAACATTATCTCACTACCACTGTATTACTTTCTTGGGGTGCTTCAAGCCAATCAAAAGGCAATGTATTTGCTTAGAAAGGGACCCCCCCCCCCCAATGCTTCAAATGTGAACTACAGAAAAAAACCCAAACCAACAACAAAGTTTAACCCTGAAGAATCCAGGAGGAATAAATTAGTGCATTTTGGGAAGGGATGTTACATGAATTCAGTTCCTGTGAGAACTCAAGAGTATCTATAGAGTGGAGAAAAATGCTTTGTTAACAACTCTTTACATAAGCATTTTTGCATCACTCTAGTTATATCACTTGTGCTGTAAACCACTTTTCCTTATAAGCAATGCTAAATTTGCTAGTGAAATGAAAGTCCATAAAATGTAATTAAGCTTCCTATAAAGCTTCACTACTCTAGATCATGCAAACTCCACAAAACTCTTCAATGTATTGAAACATTTACTCGTGCTAGGTATGTATTTAAGTGTTTGTAGGAAGGAATCTTCAGACAAGAAAATCCTAAACATTATATAATTGGGTAACTTTAAATACAGTTATTGAAACCATCCAGAATAAAACCTGTTTTTCAGTAAAGCAAATTCTAGTATTTTATAGTGAAATTCCACTGATGTGGTCCAAGATCATGATACGGTCCAACAACATTTGCTAATGTATTCTACAGATCAAGGTGTAGGAATACATACCAAACAGTAGACAAGCATACTCACATTCTGCTAGACTTCCCACGAACGGTGCTCCTATTCCATCTTTAGAATAACTGATAAAAGAATAAAAAGATTAAATTTTTGAGTGAGTCTTAAATGCGTGTTCTATCTCAAAAGTACATTTAGGCAACAATGTAGTTCTAAAAAGTCAGTCCTATGTTTGGTCACAATCACCACAGGAAAGATCATGTACTGATCTTTACAACACAATGATCTTCAATTTTTAAGACTGAAAGCAAAAATAAGCAAAGATACCTTGAGAAATGCAGATAGTTGGCAAAAGCTGAACCAGCCTGCAAGAGTAATGCAATTGTCAACACTTTTAATACAGCATGCATAGGTCCACGCTTCTTAATTGTTTGCCATAGAGACTGTGCATATATGCAAGCAGTTATGAAGTAGGCTAGGACAAGCAGAAAAAAGAATTCATGTAATCCTGTGGGGAAAAAAAACAAAACAAAACAAAACATCTTAGCTGTTATAAGGAAACATTGCTATTAGTGGTAATTAACCAAAACAAAATATCTTTTCTTATGTAAGCACTGGGAAATGCTTAGTAACTGTCATCCAAAAGTGGTAGTACAGATAAAATGAGTAAATCCTAGCCCATTTTATTCAAGAAAGTCAGTGAATTTTTTCAGAAAGCTGATTATTATTTAATCTGACAAAGTATTTTTTATTCAACAAGACCTTTTCTGAGTGCACGAGAGATTCTGTTAAAAAACATATACCTTTGTAGCACTTAGTGAAATAGTATAAATCGCATACAGTTTCTTGAAAAACAGAAAGTAATTGTAGCCCATTTTATCAGTCAGAAACATATTTATTAAAGGACTCTACTTTTTTCCCCCCCCACTTCGATTTTTAAAGGCACTGTCAGACAAGAGAAACCCAGACCAAACTTCTGATGAATCTATTTAACCACTGGGTGTCACTCTTTCTCCACATAGAGTAGTTAGTTTAAGAAGCACAGCAGACCAATATTAAAAACTTACAGATAAAATAGTACAGAGAACAATATTAAGTTCATAGAATGGAGGGGTTATTTTTGCAGCAATCTGAACAAAATACCCGAAATTTTTGATATTATGCACAAAACAGAAGTCCTCTAATTTTCAGTTTGGCATCAGCCTGGTAAAATGCTTCCCTGAAGATCTAGGTATCTTTCTATTGTCTGGAAGCTTTGGAAACCATCACATGAGCTCCCAAAGAGTAAAAAACAGTAAGCTATAAGCAAAAACGGATAAATAGATGTCTCTCACAGAAAACTTGTGTTTTCCTTCTCCAGCCTTCCTCAAAACCAAGTGGTGCTCACAAAACCCTTCCTCCAGCAGCAAAATAACTCTTGCTAAAATCTTCTAATCACCTCCACTCAGAGATTAGAAACAGACCAATTATACATATTTCTGTATTTACATTGAAAACATTAGAACTCGATGAGTTCTGAGTAGTTGCTAGTACTATCATTTCTATGGCTAAAATTAATAATTTTGGACACAGACAGTGAAATGGGAGGAAAAAGAGCATAAAGTAGTGAAGACTCGTAAAACAAAAATTTCAGGGCTATTCTGCTTCTCTATTATACCTATACAAAAGCATGATTTATGAATGACAAAAATATGAGTTTTAGATTAAATCTCTTATTCTTTCTCTCACTTTTTATCTTTCTGCTTCAAAATACGCCCACTGAAGTTGGAAAGGATTCTGTACCTAAGTTATTTCTTACCATGATGTGTGGGTACACATGGAAAACTCTTCAGGAAAATCAGCTAGATTTTAATAAACACTAAACATTTAGGATAGAAAACTCCTTCCAACCAAAGACAGATTGTGGA
>JANHGN010019343.1:0-26493 GCA_024605025.1 Megaceryle maxima | reverse complement strand
TAGAATAAACGGATCGGCATGTAGCCATATTGGTGTGATTGTCGATACTCGGCCGGCTTCCCAACGGGACCCTCTTCTGCCTTTTACCAGCTCCAGCCAACACAGCCAAGCACAGAGAGCTATAAGTGTTTGGAAACCCTTCTTGAGCTGCTGCCACCTTCTGCCTAGCTGTCAGGCAGTTGCCAGACAACAAATACTGGCAGCAGCCTTTCAGTTTATCTGGTGATGCCACTGCTGCTACTGTTCCCAGCTGTTAGCTTGGACCCTTTGTGCAACCAGCATCAGATTCATCAACAGGAACACTTCTCCCAGTTCAGAAACACTGGCACAAAAGGAGACAATGTGGGCTGACTTCTTTCACAATTGGCTGAATAGACCACGCACATAACTGGGATCCAGCAGCAGCAGATTTGTCAATAATACAAAACTGACAAGTTCGAATAGTCCATAAAGGCTTAACTTTACCTCCATGCTCAAAGCACTTTGATTTAAATGATGGAGCACAGACATTGCCCATGGAGCATGCAAGAGTCATTTCTGAACAGGTGAATGCACTTGTTTGTTAACCATCCAATTACTTCTGGCAATGTTGTAAGGTGTTTTTATACTGTTCTTCTGTTAAAGAAAGCTTTCAGTCTGATAAGTCATAACATCACACCTGTGTAAACATGAGGTATGATGCCATAAGCTTTACTTACAATTACAGTTGTTTTTCTTAAATTACATGAAGTATAATCCACAATAAGATACTTCAGTGTTGGCAGTTATTACAGATGTATCTCTGAAAAGGCTGATTGCTTAATTACTCCTCTTATTATGACTATTCTGGCAAATTTCTAAAAAGAATCTCTAACAAAGAACCGGATGAATGTTACGTCTATATTCTTCAGTTACGGTTTGATGGTTCAACCTTTAGATTTATTAAAGTCAATCAGTTCAGCTTCTATTTTACTATTCAGTGTAATTTTACTTCAGGCAAATTTCACTTATGTGGTATTTAATCCAAATAAATAATATTATTCCAAACCCTCTTGCTTCCTATTGCACAAGGTTGTTAAACAATTGTCTTTGAAAACTGCCGTTGTTAACTATGGCAAGTCTCAATGTTAACATGTTATTGTTAGCATTTGTAGTAAATTGCTTTTCTTAGTCATAAATATTTGAATTAAATATTAAACAGGTTTTGTTTTTTTTTTTTTTTCCCTGAAAATAACTCTTCAGTTAGTTTCTACTCTGTAAGCAGAGAAACTTTCCCATTAGGTGGATGGAAATTTCAATGGGTAAACAAGTGAGGATTTGGATCCATGCAAAAATGGTACCAAGTTTATATGTATCTAAATTTGGTCTTTGTATCAGAAGCCTGATGAAAATGTTATAATCTATGTAAAGAAAATAAGAATTAATCTCTATATTATTTTCTATTCAGATCATTCTTCACTTCCATGAATAAATGTAGAAATTCTATTTAAGGGTTTCAAAACTATTTCTTTGATTTAATTTCATAGGGATTTCTAGTAGCTGGATTATTTCAATGGAGCTACTTCCAATCCCTGAATTTAATCAGACATCTGAGTCTTTTCAGAATCACGGCTAGAGTAGAAATATATTTTATCATTTCTGGAGAAAAGACTGCTTTGATGGGAATATTCATGAGTACTTCTTCTGAATGAAGGCCTAAAATAAATGACAAGCAGTCTACTTGAAACTTCTTACTCAATGAATAATGTTCATTCTCTTCCTTTTTAACCCTTAGTAAATTCCAAGTATTTGCAAAATACTCAGTTAATAATAATTAAAGTGTTTGACATCATTGATTTGCTCCTACTCAGAACTGTATGTATGCAGAAGTCATACTTTAATGAACCCGTGGTCTTGAAGTAGCTATTATGTTTCTTTGAACTGTGTTTGGAAGAATTCCCACTGTTGTTTTTCTAAAACTAGAAGCTGGAGATGGTTAAATTCAGCTGGACCAAATCCTGATCAACATGATATAGCCTTGAAGTTAGCCCTGCTTCGAGCAGGAGGATGGATCAGTTGAGGTCTCTCTCAACAAAAATTATTCTGTAATTCTAAAATGAATTGTGGATTGAATATGAGA
Organism: Megaceryle maxima; assembly: GCA_024605025.1. Classification (NCBI taxonomy): domain Eukaryota; kingdom Metazoa; phylum Chordata; class Aves; order Coraciiformes; family Cerylidae; genus Megaceryle; species Megaceryle maxima. The sequence goes on along the minus strand of JANHGN010019343.1, from coordinate 24,395 downwards.
AGGATTACAGGTACCAGGGCCAGACAAGCTATGGCAGGAGGAAAGAAAGGGTGGCTTCCTGTTATTGAACAATAGCCTCATTACACACAAAGCCACTTAGGAATGACAGAAAAGAGAAACCAGCCAAAACGATGATAAAAGCAATAACTGAAGTAACTGCAAATCTACCACTGTATTGGACAATCCACCTGCACACACATTCCTCCTCACCCAGGGATCCTTGGTAATAAGAAGGGCAGAATATACTTTTTAATGCATTCGATTCTTATATACTCAACATTGGAAGTATCAAAAAGGTAAAACCAAACACACACAACTCAAGCCACATTAACTGCTCTAAATTAAATCTGTGTAGCTGTGAAAGTGATAGCATGTATCACTCAGAATAAATAGATAAAAAAAGTTTTTTTAAAAAGTGCTTCTTAAAATACACACAACAAAGTAATGCTGACATTATTCACCGACATCCTGGGCTGTTAGGAACATCGCCAATAGTGAGTGAGGTTCATAACACAGTGATGCATTTTCCTATGGCAAAGCAAATAATTTCCCTGGAAGCTGAAATAAAGTGTTGACTCTTCTTGAAAATTAATTAGCACAGAAACACAACAGTAAAAATGAAAGGCTTCTTGTCCCTAAAGGTTATTCTGTATGGAAATAAATCATATGATGGTATGAAATGTGCTCTCCTGTACTTTATGATTAAGTGCTTATAATATAGACAGTCTCTAAGCCTCAGCTTTTGCTAGGAAGTTCACATCAAAGGTGAGTTAAGTCTTTATTATAAATACATGGTAAAATATAGAAACCAGAACTGCTTTAAGTTGGGAGATCCTCTGGTTTCAGTAGAAAGACCTTTCTTTCTTTTTATCAACTCATTTTACAAGTGATGTCCCAAATTTATGCTAAGAACATTTTCATGAAGCTTTTGCTCTCCTCTTGGCAGAAGGCCTTGAAATTTGTGTCAAATAAATTAGAACTAATGTATCTGGCTAAAAAGAGGAGCCTGTTAAAGGGCAGTAGTAATCAAGACAAGATAATCATTTATCTGTGATTTTGTGGGTATTAGTCTAATATCCTGTCTATTCACAGCATGTCAAAGATAAGAGCAGTCACCGGTTTACTGTTTTTCTGCCCTCTCCTTCCTCCCTCCCTCCCTCAGGCCTTGGGAGATAAAAGATAAAAAACACATAGTACAATAATATTCCACTAAAAGGAATACACTGTTACTATTATAAAGTAATGCTTTAAAACTTCAGACTAAAAGAAACTACTATTAGATCATTATCTGTCCTTCAGATAATTATGCACATGAGTAATTTTGCCTCTCTGAAGAGTTTATAGGATTTACTGGAAGTCCCCAGAGGTATTGCCAGTCACATGTGAACCTGTGTACTGGACTGTTTCTGTAGTTCCAAATGACGGCCATGATAACAATTCCCAAAAAAGTTTCAGGGTGGAAAATAATCAAGATAGATATGGGGATTTTTGTGCCTTCTTTTGTTCCTACATGTAGCAATTTAAATGCTAGGGTTTAAATATGAAACTTGTGCTGGCTGCTACAGGTACTATTGAAAGAAAAAGGATCTCAAATGTCTTGTTGAACTTCACTCTAGATGCTTGCCAGTAGTTGGACATTTAATCTTGTTGATTTTGTCACCTTGCTACCTTTGACGGGTCTCCTTCCTAATGGGAAACCATAACTAAAGGTCAAATAAAGAATGTAAGTGTCCATTCTATGGTCTTTATAGCCACTTTCCTGTCATGTAGTGATACAAAACAGCCTTGAGAGCTGGCTCTAAGACCTCCCCCTGCTTGCAGAAACTTTAGGCTCACACTTGTTAGTGAAGAGAAAGCAGTGTACAGCCTCACATTTTTTTTTACAATCTGCTTCCTTGACTAAGTATGAATATTTTCCCCCACCTATGCTGGTAATTTAGGTTCAGTTCACCTCCTAATTAATTACGGCAAAGTCATTTATTTCAAATTAAATTACTTTGTTATTGTGTACAGTGGTTAACCTTTCACAATTGACATACTGTATAGATATTTTATTTTATTTACAAATGTCAGTTTAAAGAAATGATTAGTTCTGTAATTTGTTCAGCAGGTCTTCTTTATAGTAAAACCCTCCTGGGAACTCTTATGCAAATAATATCCATCTGGAGATTGGAAGTAATGCAGGTGAAATTATGAACAATATGCTTAATTTTTAGGAGGATTTAAAGGGATATAAAAGCACAATTCATTAGAAAATCTAAGCTACAAAAACATGTCCTAGTCACTGTTATCAGAATTGCTGCACCACCTTTGAGGTCCTTCCCAAAGTATTGAAATCCCACCCATATCAAATATGCATTTAATTTAGGTATTTACTATTTTTCACAGTTTTCAGGCAAGGTTCAAACAGAAAATGGAGCTATGTAGTGGGGATCTGGTGATAAAGAAGTGATTACAGAATCCAAAGAGGAGGATCACATTTTCTATGACCCATCTTATGCTCCATAGCCTAGACCAGTTCTTTCATCTTCTCCTATATACTGGGGACCCTGGTTTGTCTAGGAGGATGGTGTGCTGGGATTTGAGAGTGGAAAGAAAAACCTGCTCACAATTAGTAAAATTTTCTGTGTTGTCAGTAGTTAATTAGATTATGTATTCTAGCAAACCAGAATCTATTATAGCTATTAGGAAATTATTTTATTTAATTTCTTTTATTTCAAAATTAAAAATGGCCTATGAGTGGATGTTATCAGGATTTGTATTATAGAAATTAATTAAAAGTTCTTAGCTATTGTTTTCTGTAGCTATGGAAGAGCAAAATAACATAAAAGGAATGTCTTAGTTGTCTCTGAAAGTATATGTGCCATGGAAATTTCAATCACAGAGTGTCACAGTATGGCTATCGTATATTTAGAAAACAGACTTGCTTTCACAAGGTGAAATATGATTCCCAATTTCTATCATTGAAAATGTGTGGAATCTACAGAATCTAGTTCTGCTTAATCTCTCCATCACAAGGTAAGGCCTGAAAGACTATGTTTTGGTTTTTTGTTTTATTTTTTCCCCAGGGAAAGAAAAGAAAGGAGAGAGGGGAAATAAAGGGAAAGGAAAGGAGGAAAAAATGTGGATATTTGCAGAAGGAGAATCTGCTATTAAAGTACTCTTTTGTGACACATTTTTACTTTTATATGGTGTACCTCATCCATCATTAGCAGTGGCAAAAAATTAAGGGAGACAATTTTGAAAGGTTTGCTACATTTGTAAAGGCGTGTAAAAAGGAAAAAATGGTGACTTTTGTGTTTGTGAAGAATAGCTGAGTTTCCTGGGTTTCATCTTAAGAACAAAAAAAACCATAATTGAACAATTTGGACAGTTCTGACAGTATTACTGAAACAATCTTTGTTCTTTTTTTTTTGTTTAGACTCACAAGAAGAGAAACTTTTGGCATCAAGAAGCACCATTAGTAATATCCACATTTTTTCGAAATGGGAATACGTTGTCCAACCAGTGTTTCACCTTGAGTAATGAAAGACGTTCACTTATGTCTTCACGGGTTAAAAGTCACTCCTTTTCCAGTAAGATCAATCTCAATAATTTCTTAATTTGTTTAATGTAAGTAAAACCCCACACACTTCAGGTTACAAATAATGTTTTTCAGTACAAAAGAAGTATGGGACTGTGCTCTTTGGACTTCTGCATAAAGCTGAGGTCTGTGCAGATTGTCGGAAAGGCAAAATGAATAGCAGGACTGCCAGCAATCAAAATAACTCAGAGGATAAAAGACATATCCAAGCACTGTTGTCAGAGAGAGGCACACTGTTCTTGCAGGTTTTTTTGTTTTTTTTTTTTTTTCAGAAAAAATGCTGTAAAAGGAAAGACAATTGTAGTCAGCGCATGTCACCACAAAGTGGAGTTGCAGTCATGAGATTCTGGCTTAAAAAGCTCTTAAATTTAATCAGATCTCTCAGATCTTGGGATATATGAAAGATTTATGGTGTATAACCTAATTTTCTTCTTTAAGGAGGCAACCTTCTTCTCATGAGGAGTAAATTCAATGGAAAGTCCAAGAGGAAGAATTTTCTACCAATTTATCTTCAAAAACGCCATTTTTAATTAAAGATATTATCGATCTCTAAAATGCTTTAACTGTAAGGTGAACCATGCAAATGAAGAAAAAATGAAAATTAAGGTTATCTGTGAAGCCTTTGTATATTTGCTTCACAGCACATGTCTCATTCGAGACCATGGAATATCACACAAACTTCCCTCCTATGGAGGATTTGCCAGCTGGTAATGTCATGCCTTCTTGCTTGCTTTTTAATTGCAATTCAGCAGTATGTTGGCTTGTATGTCACTTACCATCCTTAATCTTTATATACATTATACCCTGCAACTTTGATTAATCTTTTAAACATTCTTACACATCAAAATTATTCGTTGTTGCCTGTGATGGGTGATGGGACTCAGTTGTTTCTGACTGTTCCTAGGAAGCTGAGTCAGGTGTCATATTTGTTTTCTATTTGTAATGCATTCCTCATTTCTACTTCCCTGGGATATGTATTATTCTGTATGGTTATGTGCATGTGTATCTCTACATATGTATGTGTGTGTGTGTGTACATATAACATTTGCCTATTATATATCTGTACAGAAATAACATCTACAATATGTACACTTTCCACTTTTTTAGCACAAATTTTATACACAATGTGTTAGAGTGTCTAGCAAAAAGACAGGAAACAAGAAAAAAAAAAAATTTTTCAGTAGTTTATACTGCACACAACATATTTTGGAAGGTCCTAAGCAGAAACAGCTTTGCTGCATGTAAGGTAAACTGTCAGGGTATCTTCTAATGGACTTCACAAAGCCTCCTACAGTGTGTAGCATCTTGCATCTGAATTTCAGACCTGCTTTGATTTCTGCTAAAGCCCAGTGCAGTCCTTCCTAAGCTGCTGGTTTTCTATGTCTATGTGCAAATTGTACTGCAGACCTGCAGTCTGACATTATGGAGCTCTACCCTCTCATTTTTAAAATTTCCAAGTTTAATATTTTTTCCTTGTCATGTTGTCCAACGAAGTTTATTATCACTTGAAAGTTTGTCACTCTTCTTGTGCTTAAAAATGGCAAAAAAAGTTCAAACTTTTCTTTTCTAAAAAGTGAACATTTCAGACTTAAGAAGGACTGGAGAGCAGGATTAAAAAACGTCATGCAGCTATTATGCCTTACATGAAACAAATACTGTCATTTGCACTGTTACTCTACCAAGGACATGTGGCAAGAAATTCTCACTTGGAGGAGGGCAAAAAAAGTCAGTTTTACCTGATGGCTACTAGAACCAAAGGAATAAATTTTTATATTGATTATAAAAAGGAAGTTGTTTGGTTACTTACCTAAGAGGGTTTTAGCTTTCTCACTAATTAGACGTGTAACTGTGTTCCTGTAGGTTTATAGAATCATAGAATGCTTTGGGTTGCAAGGGACCTTTAAAGCTCATCTAGTCCAAACCCCCTGAAGTGAGCAGGGACATCTTTGACTCAGTCAGGTTGCTCAGAGCCCCATCAAGCCTGACCTTGAATGTCTCCAGGGATGGGGCCTCCAACACGCCCCTGGGAACCTGTTGCAGTGTTTCACCACCCTCTTAGAAAATAACTTCTTCCTAATGTCCAATCTAAATCTACCCTTCTTTAGTTTAAAATCATTGCTCCTCATCCTATTACTACAACTTAGTGGCAAAAGTCAGTCTCATACTAGTAGCGAGTAAAATTTGTTTCTACTAGGTGTCTCCTCAGAACATAGTCCAGAGTAGAGAAGTGGCCAGAAAAATTGGTAATGGCTTGCACCTTTTTTTGACATTTCATTGATAATCCACAACAACTGGATATGGTGAATAAATAGTATTTCCTTCAGAAAAAAGTAGATTCTTTAGTCCAGGTAAAAAGTATGTTGGCTCAGCAGTGAAAGAAACTTACACTGCCTATGCTGTATGTAAGCTGTCAATAAATAAAGAAGTTCAATTTCCAGGCCTGTCAATAAATATATTATGTATGAGGTTTTTCATTATGTTCAGATGCAACTTGAGGTATTGTCTCTGCCTTCCTGGAACTAAAGTTATTTTTCTTGACTAGAATAGGATTCCCTTACCACATATTTGCAAATACATTGTTAATAAGACAACGAATTGCATTTAAAGACAGCAAACAGGTTATTTTCCTTTTCTCTTGATTCCTTCTGGGCGCTTTGAGTGAACTGAAAGGTGATCTTAAACTTCCTTTTATGCTGACTTCATATACTGAGAAATGCAACGTTTATAAATAAACACTCTCACTTTTAATGAAAATTATTAGCTATCAACATTTTGCTTGGAGGCATAAGCCATAGCCCCAACTCCATTCAAATCCATTAAATATACTTGAGACCCAGCTGTCAATAGGCACCATGAAGTAAATTTAATTTTCAGAGTCAATACAGAGCACAGCTGCATTAAGCATAGGATAATTCTGGCACATTATTAATTTGAATGACCATGTAAGGCATTGTCTAGACAAGATATAAGCCCAAGTTTTCATAGGCAGTCTGTACATAAAATGAAGTATGTCAAGGTTGTAAAGAATACTAATAACACAGATCTGGCCTATTAACCAATATTGATTGCTCTTACTGTGACATGGTCCAGTAACGTTAGAGGTGAAACAGTAAGATGTTCAGTGCTACTGCTTCTTTTTGAAAAGCAATACTAACTATGGACTTTTTCAGATGAAGCTTCAATGCATGCGATCTCAAATGTTTACTAGCATTATGCATGACTTCTAGTAATCTATTTCTGTGGATTAAGCCATTTTAAAAATAGGTGATTCATCAGAAATAGCAATTAGTCTTGGTAATATGAAGCATTTTTATTTCAAATGCTGTCAATATTTGGGTTTTTGTTATTTTTTTTTCACAGTAACTTTAGCTATGCTCTGCATAAATAGTCTGTTTTAGAAAGTTAAGCAAATTTGTACTTCATACTTATACTGTTTATAGATAATAGTACAGAGTCTGTGTAACATTTCCAAAATAAAAAAAAAAAAAAAAAGGGGGGGGAATTAATATTTTGAACACTGTACAAATCTATAGTAAAATTGTTCCAAATTATTTCTGTGATCTTGTATGAACTTAAATAACTGAGTTAAATGATGGAATGGTGCTTGAACTGTTCTGTGTGCAAACAGTAGTGAAGTAAATTTGCTTCACTTTCAGATGATACTGTAACAATGTTTGGTCTGTATTTTGTGGATTCTTTCATACATTGAGCCTGAAGGCTTGGATTCATTGCTGCCAGCCCCAGCTACATCTGCATTAATCAGTAACACAAACCAACAGGAGTGGATCTGCAGTGCATAGCAGCTGGTGCCAAGGATCAACACATTGTATGTGTTTCCAGTGTGTTTTAATCTGGACTAGCTCTGGTGTGGTTCCATGGTTTGAATGACCTGTTGCAACTGTAACACTCCATAAATGCATTCCCAGGGTGCATATTCCAGTTTTGTTTCACCCAGGTTGACTGTCCCAGTGTGAAGTAAAGCACAGAAATGGGGAGAAAGATTGGAAATAAATTTCAGGATCTGAACTAAACCATTAATGTGGCTGATTTGGCTTCTTAGATAAGGGACCTTAAGTGGTCCTCTTGTCAAACCTTCTAAGACAGCTACCTAGACCCACTGCAGTGGACAGGAATAACCACCTTCACAGAACAGGTTAACATATTCTATGATCTGAAACACTGCTGATCTCTTTTTTTCTTTTTTGTTTTAATCTAATTTTTTATTTTATGTTTTACTTTTGGAGGAAGACAGGAATGACACATCTGGGCACTTGAAGTTTGCTGCGATAAATGTTTAGCATTTAATGCATTAATAAATACATATAATTTCCAAATTCTCTCATAATAGAATAATTCACTCCAGCCCCTCAATGTCATTCTTAGAGTGAGGGGCCCAAAACTGAACCCAGGATTTGAGGTGTGGCCTCCCCAGTGCCCAGTACAGGGGGATGATCCCTGCCTTAGTCCTGCTGGCCACATTATTTTCTGATACAAATTAGGGTGTTTATGGCCTTCTTGGCCACCCAGGCATGAGGTGTCAGTTTGTGAGGTGTGAAGGAAATCCACAGCTCAGCAGAGTGCTCTGGAAGGGCTCCTGCAGAGCAGACTCCTGTAGGTGCGATATCCTTGTGCTGCTGCATAGCTTTCTCCAAGCAGTGGATGTTAAACAGGTATTTCCATGCTCTTTGGTGGAAAAACAAAACCCCTTGGACCTTTGGCACTCATGAGTTAAAAAACCCCTGTTACATCCTTCAGAAAACAAAGCACAAGGACACATACACTAACAAGGACTTTCTCTTCCTACAGAATGCCACTCTGAAGGAACTTAATGTTTGCAGAGAAGATAATTTGGTTCTAACTAAAGGAAAGCTTCCACCAAAGGTAAAATGAGATAATTATGTTCTTCTGTCAGCTGACAGAATCAGGGGACTTAAATATGAGAATCTGGTGGGTTTGGGTTTTGGTTTTGATTTGGTGTTTTGTTTTGTTTGGGTTTTTTTCCTTTTTTTTTTTTTTTTCCTCTTGCTTATTTTAGAAATACTTCCCTTGGATAAATTATGGCTGGCCATCATGAATAATGCTCTTTGCAGTTTGACAACTTTTTGAATTTCAGTGAATATTTATAATATTCTATATTTCTTTATATTTATTATATTTTTATTTAGTATTTTTTGCCTAGTCTTTTATTTTGATTATAAATCACTGGTCATCCCCTGAGTCATTCTGTCCAAAGCATGGGATAATTTTTAATGATACCTATGTTGTAAATTCATTTCAATGTAGAATAAGTTATTAGTGTCTGTAGAATTCCTAATTAAATGTGTATAAAGCATACACTGGTTCTGGTTGCCTTTAAAATCTGAAGTAACACTTTCCTGCGATGCTATTTCTGTGAGTGTGTTTTTTCTTTGTAGAAGCCCCTTGCAAAGCTTTAAGGACATTATTTTCTCTGTCATCACAGCACAAAACATTATGACTGGTTAGTGGCAAAATAGAGTGAAGGGAATAATATTGTTTGCAGGGGAATTTTATGTAGCCAAGAATATATTTACTCAAAGAGGATTTTAGTCAGACCACTGGAATTGCACTATGCTTATGCCAGATCACATATATCAGACTCAATTCTTTGTGGTGTTGGTGATAATTTTGGAGTGCTGCATTCAGGACTGCTCTAGCTGTGTCTAGAATTTGTTCCTCAGGAAATTCTCTACTGGTAGGGTGCATCACAGGCGTCTTCAAATCCCATTTAGTTCCACTTCTGTGTTCAAAACAGTATCTTCAGTGGTCATGCACGTAAGGAGGCTTGGTTCCCACTTGCACTGTGGTGGTTCTGCACATCCTTATCTCCCATATTTTATTCCTTTTCTTCATCTCCATGTCTGAGCCTTTGAATATCTCAGTGCTCATTCCCCTAGCGATGCAGGATGGAAACTCCCAGGGTTTTAAATCCCAAGCCAAGTCTGAATGAGAAAGACAAATACCACTCCCACTACTGTCAGAGCAAGTGCTACCTTGATTTTTAGATGAAAACTTCTCTTTTGTTTTAGTCTTATGGCCTTTGACTCCTTTGCAAACCTCAACATCTCTGTTGACCATAGAGGCATAAATAGTTTTGTGGATGTAACATGTCAAACTACTTAGTTTCTGGTGTTCTCTATCAAAATATATGATAAACACTCAAAAGACTCGACATTAAGTGTCTGTATTGAATCTAATTTTTAAAAAGAAAAGAAAAGCATAAAAGTTCAGGTTATTTTAGGAATAAGAATATTACTTTATTTTCTGATTTCTCTCCTTCAGTGAGCTTTGTAGTTTGACATATCATTACTAAGAGAGTCTGGCTTTACAGCTGGAGAAATATAAAAATAGTTGCAATTAAAAAGATGTGAAAAAATAAAGTATCACAAACATTCATTTTGCTTAATAAAAGTGTGAAACTTACAGAGATGAGGATGGTACAGTTGGGTATAAAGTTTATTTTCTTCTAGTCAGTTGATATGACCTTCATGAATCATCATCTTGGGCTTTTCTAGTCGTGAATAATACTCATATTCAGCTTGTACCAGTAAAACCTATATATTGTGCCCCACAATATATACATATATTTTCTGTCTTTTAACAAAATTATAAACTTCACCTAAAATATTGTGCAAATTTCTCCATCTGGACCTTGTTACTAGAGTAGCTATAAATGATTCACTGTGCAAGGGTTTTATCACACCGAAGGAGAAGATACAATCCACTGCTATTTTACAGACAAAGAGGGGAGCCATAGGGGTCTAGTGACTTCCCAGTGTTGCATATTAAGTCAGAGACAGATCTTCTTTGTGCTGGGCAGGCAGCCTAATGACTGAGACATCCCTCAACCCAGTGGAGTTTGTGACCTAGATGAACATGTTTGGTGCCTCTGGCAATCCTTCAGCTCTGTTTCTGTTGGGTACATCTGTAATATTTATATTGCAGGTATTTTGCCTCAGTGCACATCTGGAAAGCTGACAGGTATGCAGGTGTGGCCATTGTCACTTTCTGGAACAGGTATCAACCAACAGTTAAAGTTTTAGTGAGGTGTGCATTATAATATCCCTGCAGAACTGAGCTGGGTTAGCTGTAGTAGCCACAACAAATTTGCAGAGAGCTTTGGATAATGGAAATCTGCTATAAGCTCTGCTGCCAGTAGGTAGAAAAGGTCAGCTATGTATTCTGTTGGAGAAAGAAATTTGTGGTAAAGGTCAGAAGGATTAAGACATTTTTACTCTGCCTCAATCTGCAGTTCCTCTTGTTCTTTACTGCAGTGCATGTTTTATGGAGTGAGGTATATAATTAGAAAGCTGAAAAACCCAACAATGAAAGCCTATCTCAAATTTTTATCTTTACCCCTTGAAGCTGGGATTAGTTAAGGAAGGAAAGGAGGTTTTTAATACTACCCTCTCCTTCCTCCAAAAAGTAAGCTATGGAGCATAGTGTGTTTTCAATAACCTAAGTGATGTTAATCTCAAGTGAAACACACTTCGTTATTGAACACAGCTCTCTGTAATTGAATACTAAAATCACAGCACTGGCTTTCTTCTATAGAGTACTCTAGGCTTCTCTTGAGAGCCAGTGGATTTATTCTTAGTTTCTTCTAAGTAATGTCCTTAAGATGTGGTGTTTTTTATTAATTACATATCTTTAATAAATGCAAGGAGACAGTATGCTGTCTAATGCCAGGTTTTAATGTACAAATCAGTGCATATTTGCAGGGGATTCCCAAAGGATCTGCATATTTGAAATCTAGGGAAATCCTCCACTTTTCTATACCTGAAAAGCCTCTGGAACTCACTGCTGTGCAGCGTTGTGGAATCTTACATGTGTTAGAAATATTATATAGAAGACTACATGTAAGTAATGAGAAATGTCTCACTAATAAAAGTCAGTTAGAAAACCTTATAAAAAATACAGAATCAAATACTTCAGCATATAAACAAAACATCAAATAATAAGGAAATGTATATTTAGGCCAGATATTCAGTAACTACCTACCAAAAATATTCTTGTACTAGAAGCGTCTGTTACCAATAACTCCAAAGCACGTTCTTGGTAATACTGCTACCAGCTAAGTGTTCATCCTTCTCTTCTCCTCTGCATTTCTCAGGAGCTGCTTATTCACAGTGGCAGAAACCATGAATGCTGGATATTAGCAACCCATAGTCCATGCAAAACAGAATGAGAATTTCAAACCACTTGTTTTCAATATTGACTAGCTGTCATCTGTTAACAGTTGCCTGTGCATTTGCTGGCATGGATATTAGCCCAAGGGTCCTTTTTTTTTTTTTTTTAAACTAAACAATGGAGCATTTGATATGTATGTCTTCTTACTATAGCTGTCTGTCTCTGTGAAGAGGGGGTTGGCACTTCGAGGATGTGATAGGAAAGGCAGAGTGTTTGTCAGAGTAACAGGACTGTGGTGAAGAGCATAACTCCACAATGACCAAACTGGCTGCAAGCTGCTCTGTCTTAACAGCAGAGAAACCTGCAGCAGCACAAAGAGAATGATAAGAGCTAATGAAAGGAGAAAATGAGCTTCATAAACTCAAGGTTTAATGTTGATGGTGTAGTCCCTAGGGACTAGCAGATGCATTGGTTAGAAAGGAAAATCTTTAAGTTTATTAAAATATAAAGGTGGAAATCTATATGGTAGAGGAGTTGGAGCCTTCATCCCTTATGTTTTCCTGTGGTCCCCATTACACCTGCAGATTCTGCCATGGAGTCTTTCTTGCAGAAACATTCCTGTGCAACTTTTACTGGCATTCTTCTGAGTGGAAGTCTGCAAAATTGAACCCAGAGTTTCAAATACAAATGCTAGCAGTGAGAAACCTAGAACTGGCATTTTTAGGTGAATAATGGGAACTTTTGTCCTACAGAGCTAACAAGATTCAGAAGCAGCTTTTTCCTCCTGCTTTACAACCAATAAAGAGCAAGTCCTCTATCAGTGATGGATAGAATCCATTCAGGAGAATCTGTAGCTATGAATGCTTTCCTTCCTTTGGCCCACCACCAGCTCTGAGCTCCAGCCAATAACAGATCTAGCTTTCCTGACTAAACAAAATCTTGCAGCTAGAAGCTTTGTTCATACTTCTGTTAATCTCTTGTGCTGACTGTTCTGACTGTCTTCCTTTGAATTTCCTTGAGTGTAGTTCACTCAAGTAGCTGCTGGGGTAGCAAACTGCAGCCATTTCTCTATTTGTGCCATCTTGCTCTCTTCATATTTCTTTCTGAACAGCCAGTTTTACATTTCATGCTCAAATCGTATCACTTGTCATCCAAGACGATGCAAAATTCTTCCTTCCACTTCTGCTTAAGTGCTTCCCATGATTCCTGTCCAGCTCTCATCAGATTCCAATATCATATCTTTTTTACCTTTTCCGTTGTTACCTCTAACAGCCATTTGACATGAATGCTATGCCTTTCCCTGTCGTGTGTGTGGTGTTTTGTTTTTTTGTTTGTTTGTTTTGGTTTTTTTTTGTTTTCTTTTTGTTTATTATTATTATTATTGTTATTTGTATTTGTGTGTCTAAACCACCCCTTTCAGCTCATTCAAGTATTTCCTGGTATGGTCCTTCCCAAATGCTCCCTTTCCTGAATATTCATTGGGAAAAAGAGAACTGTAGCAACACATGTGAAATGGGAAGTTTCTGGAGAAAAAGTAGTTTAGAGCCCACTTATCTTCTCATTTATTATACTGTGGGAATTTATTTCTAGTTTATGTGTCATTGGGCTATGTAGCAGATGAAAAAGAATTTTTCCTATAAAGGAGCTCAGAGATGCCACCTTTGCACTAGAGTATTTTTTGCTCCCATGAGCTAAGGGTAAGTTTGCAGGTCTTCTGTTGGCAAACAGGCATTTGGAATTACCTTGTATGTGGCCATGTTGGTGAGTAAACAGGGTGGTGGTCTAGAAGCCTTATAACTGGTCCTGTGCTTGAAGAAATAAACAGTCTCTCAGCAGCAATTCAGCTTCTGGGAAGAAATTGAAGCAGTAAGCAAGCAAGTCCCTCCGTGCTTCGGATCGAGAAGCATATAGACATGCTGCAGCAGAGATAGCCCTGTTGAAATATGAGGGACTTATGTGGGTAGCTCACAGAAGAATACGGACTCACCATATGGGGCTGATGGGGCAGATGGAGTGACTATGGCTTTGTGGTAGGAGTCATGTGTGAATGCTCTGTAGAGGGAACTGTGCTCAAAGTTATGGGTGATCTAGTAGATGCGTTGTTCTGCAGGAGATAATGTTGAAACAGTGTATTTAAATGTCTTGGCCAATTTGGAATAATTTCCTATGTTAGTTTCCCCTTGCTGTGTCTTTAGAAACTAGAGGTGTTTTATTTTCATTCTGTCTCTAAACTCTAGGATAATGTTTTTTGTGTGCCCTTGAACAATGGTTGTACCCCTCCCAGAAGCGATCATAGTTTATTGCTAAGTGAAGGGATTTGTGATCGCATTCTCACTTGTTCAAGATAATGACAGCTTTATTATTAATGAAATACCACCATTTTAGGAAGTCTGAGAATTTTACCCTTTGTAGGCATACAGACAGCATACACTAAAAAGGTAAACATGGTAGACATAAGGGGAACCATTTGGATAATGAAGATATGGATGTATGGTTGCTTTCATTGCATTTTAGTAAGATGTTGCCAGCTTTGGTGAAGGACCTCAGAGACAATTTGGTGTGATTCTAGTGTGTCAGTTCATCAAAGAGTGCTTTCCAGCTGTGTGGGACAGTACAGTTGTGTACAGATGTAGTAATTGTGTAGAATATGTTGTCTTTGCTGCTAAGCACTGAAGCTACACAATGTAGCAAGTATTTAAAAATGCTGCTGCAAAACGGAGAAGGGAAGTACCCTGAAGACCCTGATTCATGCTGAGAATGTCGTTACAGAGTATTCCATGGAGATAATGTCATGATTTTGAATTCAGAGGAAGCAGAGAAGTTGTATCGATGCATTAAAATAAAATCTTCTATATATTTGCAATTTTGTTGATGAACCCGTCCCTAGTGTGTTTTTTCCCTTTAAATATGGTCTATCTTTTTATTTTTCTTCCATCACATCTAGCACAGGGGGAAGCCATTTCCCTACTGTGGCACCAGCATACTAGACTGTTGCATGTATGTATTTCCCTCTAATTTCCCTAAGCTGAAGGCTGTGACATCAGTTTCAAAAGATGGTGCTGAATTTTACTTGGTAACATTTAAGTAAACAGATACACCCTATCCACATTTTTAATAACTGTGATTGGCATTGATGAAGTATGGGGTCTGTTTCCCTTGCATTGCATAGTTTTGAATGCAGAAATAGCTGGCCACAGGAGGATTACTTTTGATAGAGAGGGAGCTCTTTTTTAATTGGACTAGTCCATCCTTTCCTCTGCTTGAGACTGAGGGTAGCTGAAGGGAATATGGGCTAGTTTCAGTTGCCACAGTTGCTCAGTGGGTGCTTTGGCAGTCACTCTAAGTTGATGCCGTAAATATCACTGGGAAATTGGTGAAGAAGGGCAGTGGCTGCATTTGTGATCCTGGTCTGAGCTGGGCAGTGCACTTTTCAGTTGCAACTGAAAATCTGGGCCAATTAGTACAGTACATTTTTGAGAATGTCATATATTTGTGATGGATTATAGCAGGTCTTGCATGGGTAATAATATTTTACAGTCAAGAATACAGATGCCTAAAGTTAGGCTCTTGAATCTGTTTTCAAGCACCTGAAGATGTGGCCTGATTTTCAAGTTTTGAGTGTTTTACAGCTCTTGGCAATTTCAGCACTTCTGAGAATGAGGCCACTTCTGTACATGCTTAAATATGGATTTTGGAATGCCTAACTTTGGACATCTATTTTTGAAAATTGTGGCCTACATTTGTGGAGAAAATCTTAATTGTGAAAAGATTCCCATAAGACTGTCCTTATGCAGGTGGATGCACAGATACGCATGTCCGTGGATAAGTACTTGGCATCACAAGCAAGTTCTTCTTGCTGGTCCTAGCCTGACTGGGCTGGATGTTAACTCAGTCCTCCCCAGCAGCCCCCTTCCCTGACTTAACACCTATAATTCTGGAGCTGTCATCGGTGGATGTGGCATCCTTTGTGCTTCTGGCATTTGTTGTCACTAATACTAGTGCACTCAATGTTATGCCTGTGGATAAGTAATGAGAGAATTACAGCCAGGAAATGGGGATGTCATTGTACTAAGTGTTCATTAGCTTTTCCTTAACTAACACTGTTGTTAAGAATCTTGCTTGCAAAGCCCATTGAACACCGAAATCATTTGCTAGCTGTTTGCTTACTGTAGCACTGTGAGGAAGTCATTGTACTCCTACAAAGCGCCTCTGTCTTGGGACAGCAATGGTCCAAATGAAATCTCTGCCAAGAAGAAAATGGGATGGAGGTGTGCTGTTTAAATCTACATTCCCTTCCTCAAATGTTACAGTAAGGATCCAGTGACTTCAGAAGAGCTGATTTATTTAACTGGGAGTTGCATCCCTTGAGGAATGTTATGGGAGGTTCCTCTGTCGTTCAGATCTGCATCTGTTAAAACTTTAGTTAATATTTTAAGACTACATATTTTGATATAGACACTATTGGAACTGTTCCGAGTGTTTGTACTATGTGTGGGTCAAATTGTCAAAATCTTTCCAAGATTTAAAGATCCTAAGTTTTCTTTTTAAATTCTCATCCTCCTGGAAGCAGTCTTTCTGCAATTTATATTTAAAAAAAAATAGATGGCAAAGCTTCTACATCAATTTAATTCTGAAAAAGAAACTACTCTATTTTCTTTTTTTTTTCCATCTCAAGGGGCTGTCTGTAACCACAGAAAATATACACAATTTTTATTAATCTAAAGGTACCTTTTCATCCAAGGTCTTCCCTGACAGCCTAGCTCTACAAGTAGCTAGGTGCCTGTAATGCCATGGGAGCAGCCTCTCTCTTCCTTCTCTCCCATTACATGTTTTCTTAGAAGCCAGAGGTTTTACCATATTGTAACGGTTCTTTCTTATATGTATACATATTAATAATAAGGCAGTGGTATTTATAAAGATCTCACTAAAAGAAAAAATAAATGTGAAACATATACAGCATATGTAGTGCGTATGTAGCAAAATGACCTCTATCAAGTTTCTCTAGTACTTTGTACTTCTATCTCAAACACAACATGTACTCCAGCGTGCATCTATTGCTATTACCCTCTGCTCTGAACTCCTTCCTCCTCATTGTTGCTGGCCCTTTGTTGCACTGTTGCTGCAGATTTTTAATTTGAAGAGGAGGAGAGAGAGGAGTGCATGGCTGTACCTGTGTGCAGCACTGCTGTTTAGATTGAACTCTGTAAGTTCAATCTAAGTTGCCTGCATCATCATTTTCACCTTTGATGGGGCAGTGTCTTAGTTTTCTTCCATTTGCCTGAGGTTCTGACATGGCCTCTTCTTAAATCAAGCTTGAAGGGAAATTGATTGAAAAGAAAACACCATTATGGGAAAACAATTTATTCCCTTCCCCTGGACAGAAGGCAGAGTTTTGTCTATATTGTGGAATAAATATTAGCTGGCTGTTTGTTTTAAGAAGTGGAAGCTACTCATTCGCCTATGATGGCTTTGGTCATTATTTGAAATGGGATTTTTCTTCTACTCTGTACAGTCATTTCATGTCAAGACCTTATAGTAAGTATCAGATACCCCATGCCCTGCTATTTTTTCCCACCTTTTTTTTTTTTCCCCTCTCCTCTTTCATGTGCACACACCCACACAAATGCACGTGCCTGTATGTACATACCTACATAGGAGAAACCATTTTCCAGACAGTTTTTTTGCTACTTAATTTCTCTTTCTTTGTCCTTAAGTGATCCAGCACTGTGGTTTCTGAAGAAACACAGACTTGCCTCTTGGTATCCTTTAGTGCCCACTCCTTCATTTGGCTCCCAGAGTGGTCCTCCTTGGTTAGACAGTGTCCAGTACTGCTACCGTTGTTACTGTTCCTCAGACATGATCGTTTTTAAGTCTCTGAGATTTTTTTAAAAGTTTTATAAGGCTAAGACCCTGTGCTGGGGCTGTTGATTGCTGTAGAAGACTTGCTCCGTCAAAGGACAGCTCTGTAAAAATGCTACCATTGAAAGAAATGCTCTGGGTTCTCAGCCATGCTGTTAGTCAAGGCTAGTAACCATGGCAGACTTGTATTTTATCAGTAATTGCCTGAGCCCTCATACAGGACTTTTAGAGGCTGGATGCTACCACAACTAGTGCTTGAGAAAAGAATGATGTACAGATTGCAAAGCTCTAGAATTTTGTCAATAAAAGACCATTGTGACGAGATCAAGAGCCCTGGAAAGGAGATCATAAAAATTAAAAATGTCAGTTTCAGGCAAATTAGGCACCTACTTTGTCTGTAGTATAACAGTGGGCCCTGTCTCCAGGGGTGAGGAAAGGGTGCCAGGAAGACTGAGGGTAGATGGGGAGGGGCCAAGGAATGTGGCCAGGAGACAGTGCTCACCTCAAGGAGGTGCTTGGAGGGCAGCAGCAAGTCTTCTCTGTTAGGGACAGGAGGATAAAGTTCAGAATACCAGGCTAAAAAGTCAGGCAGCCTTTATCAGAACAGGGTAGCAACTCTCCTCTGCAGGCTTCACACAGATGTGGCTGTGTGAGACAGATATGCAAAGGGAACTTGGAAATACTTGGCAGGTAGGAAGGAAATGATAGCAGTATCTTCTTCCTACCATGGGAAAGTTTTGGAGGCACTAGTATACTCAGAGCCAAAAACACAGTTCACAGTGTTGAATGCACAAGTATTAGCAGTTCTGGAAGTCCAGTGTGTTTTCCCTGTACCGTTTTCCTTTCTCTCTGTGTCTGAGCAGTGACTGTCTGTAGGCTGTGTATCCTGGAGTGTTTCTCCTGGATGGCTCTGCTATAATTCTAACTGTTTGCAGAGTATCATTGGTAATTTCTATGTAAATTTGCTCAGAGTAGCAATTGAGCAGCCTTCTGTTGACAAAGGAATGAACATCTTAATAGCAGAGAGGTTGCTTAAGTCTCTTTGGAGGAAGCTTAACTACCATCCTGAAGGTCATGAGAAAATCTAGTTACTATTACGTGGCTAAGGGGAGACATCTCTGGAATGTCCGGCTTGACTTGGTGCTGCTGTTTCTCAGAGAGGTCTCCACTATTGCCAGTTTTGCAAGACTATCACTAGGGCAAAGGTTTCAGTCTGTCATGCTTTAACATAGCAATGAGTTTCAGCTGAAGGAAAAAAAAAAAAAAATCTATGGAGTTTCAACATTTTGTTTCCTAAAATTAATTCAAGGAGAAATGTTGGTAGGACTCACTGTAAACAGAAGTTTCAGGGGAAAGAGAACAGTTTGCCCATCACCTTGAAACCTGAATCTCTTTAGAGCAAATGGAGTAACTGACTTGCTTCAAGTGTGAAATTGCTCTAGGAAAGAGATATACAGGTGTACACACATGACCTGACAACAGCACACATATACTTGTCCCCTATTTTACTTTTGGATTAAAAGTTAGATTTTTTTTTTTTAAATTTACTCTGTGAATTTGGTTTGAATTTGCCTTCTTTGACTCTTGGGTTTACCTCATCGAGCTATCTTTGGAACAATCACCAAAAAAATCCATGGCTGAAGTTAAGGTCTCTGCAGTAGACTGAGGGCTGAGTAAGCTAAAGGTCAAGTAAAAAAATCAGTAAAAAAGATTTTTTGAATGTGTTGGAAGATGGAAGATTCTAAGTGGATCTGGGTTTTTTTTATTCTTTGTCCCAATATGGGTGACTTTCTTGCAATTGTGCCCTCCTAGAAGGCAACTCCTAGATATTCAGGTATTACCACAGATAACTATAATAAATTGCTCAAAAAATTGTTGTATTTTTCCTCTCCCAGTGCCAAAATCATTAATGAGCAGATGAGAAAACAATTTTATGGGGAATCGTGGGGCCTAGTGAAACCCTGGGGTACCCATATGTAGCATTCCAGTTGCTGCTTTAACTACATTGAAGTGAAATGCACTCAGGTGCATAGCAGTGCACAGAAAATAGGACAGGAAATGACAAAGCATTTGTAATTCAAATTGCTACTTGCTTATCAGGTTGGGGTTTTTTTGTTGGTTTTTTTTTGGTTACTCCCAAACTCCACTCAGCATCAGGGTCCCAAAGTAGTACATATTGTATGAAAGTATATGACAGCATGACTTATGCCCTTAGGAACTTCCAGTCAAATATAAGAAAACAACAGTATGAATACAACAAACAGGAAAAAAAAGAGCAAGAAAAACTGTGTTAAGCATAGATGCAGAGGTAAACAACGTGGACAAATGGAAAGTTCAAAATTAGTTGTGATTATTTATTACCTGCTTGATAAAACAAGATAATGAATCTGAACCTCGTACAGACACCAAAACAGGCAATGCAAATGAAATAGCATTTTATAACCAACAAGTAAAACTAAAAAGAATTTTTTTTCTGCTGAAAAGCTTGAAAAACTCCCAACATCTTTCTGTCCAGACAACTACTTCTACCCCAGCATGTAAGCCAAACAATTTATAGGAGAGAGACAGAAAACCAGTGTCTCTGCTGAGTACACTTCCTAATAAGGTGCCAAAATAACAGCCACAGGCTCAGCTTTGCAATCAGCGATACTAATGTAGCGCTTTGCTTCTGGGTTATATTTAACTCAATTAGTTTAACAAAAGAAAATACAAAAGAATGGAATGTCTATGTTCTAATTCAGTGTAAAGCAAATAAACAATAGATTATTTAACCAGTTAGATTATTCATGCAAAGGTATTTTTAAACTGATAATGTAGAAGAGAAAATAATTGGCTGAACTATCGGTTCACCTCTTCTGACTCACGTTCATCCAAACCAGAGTCCATAAAAGTGCAAACACACAACTCAACCAAGCAAATATTTTTTTGGAGATGTATGGTCTGGCTAGTAGAAAATTAGAACTGAACTACACCTTGACTAGAAAAAAAAACCTAGAAGCATTAAAATGAAAATTCCAAAATTGGGATTCCTTAATTACATGTAATTGTAGTGTCCATGTTTTGTTTGGTTGGTTTTTCTGTGGTTTTGTGTTGTTTGGTTGGTTGGTTTTTTTTCCTTTTGGTGTACACAGTCCTGAGATTAGAAATGTTGAGATCTCAAAGAATGAAAGGATACTTACTGCATATTGTACAGAACTAGGAGGTAACTTAAATTTTCTCAAGTAGTTTTCTTCATTATGTTGTGAACCAAATTCACAGAACAGAGAGAGGCACTGATGAAGTTTGGAGAGATTTTTGAAATATCTTGCTGATATGCATGTTACCACAATCCTAACTTGACAGAGACTGCTGTGCTCTGCTGTGTGTGAGAGGGTCTGAATTACTACTAACACTTAATGAATATTCTGCTTCAGCTCCCATGGTGCGCATGCAATTTTTAAATGCTTGGATGGGATCATGACCTTTAGAAGTCCACCTCACACATTACCATGAAAAGAAACAAAACAAAACAAGAAAAAAAAACAACCACTAACCAACCAAAAACAACAACAAAACAAACAAAACCCCAAACAACCAACCCCACCTCCCCCCCTCAAATAGCCATGACATCTATAAATTTTTAATACCCTGCATTGGTACAATCCTCACAAGTCTAAGGATACATAAAACTTCAGGAGGCAGTACTGACCCATCTGCAGATTGAAATAGTCATGATTTGGTTTTGGCTTTCTGATTTTATCATTATTGCTGCAGATTTTCATGACCAGAGTTTCAATGCATTTGTTTTGCTAGGAGTCATCTCTTGATTTCTCAGAAAAGGAGGGAAAATGGTGTATCTTTTTTCACAACTATTGATGGTGAATGTTAAGCAGGTTTGTTCCAAGTGTCTGAATTTTTACTTGGTCAGCTCACATAACGAGTGTATGTGCCTTTTAGCTGATTTCAGTGAAGTGATGGAAAAAATGTGGTTTATTCGTTGCGAGCAACCATTCTTTTGCTAGTGATAGGCTGCAATTGTGATCTCTTATCTTGATGGTGAACTAAACATGAAAATATGGTATCCCTTGTATGTAGAGACAGGGCTAAATTTAATCCCTGTAGTGTCACAGGGGGCATGGTTCGGATGCCAGCCTTCATGTCCTATGGTGTCTCTTCTTCAGAGGTTGAACAAGCTTTTAGTGCTTCTACTAATATATATTGTCATCCAGTGCAGTAGCAATACCTAGATAGTACAAAATGAGGTACATTAGAAATGCCTGAAGTTATACTGGTGGATAAACCAGTCAGTGACTGTATACAGGAGGGTAGGGGAGATGCTTGTAACCTGCCTTTAAAACACATCTGAAATTTGATTCAACAGACCCGAGACGTATTCCCAACATTGCCTCTTCTCTTGCCATGTAAATGAAATAAGGAGCCTAAAATGTGAAAAATAAGAAGTCAGGCTAAAAGAGCAGATGTATTGGTGATAGGTGTAGAATAAAGAGAACCTAAGGGAAAATTACCTGCAAGGCAGTAAAAGGATCTCATAAAGAGAGTGGATTACCAAGGAGAAAGGAAAACATGAGCTCTCCTCCTTGAACAACGAATTCAGGTTCAGTATTAGTGAAAACCATTTTACTTTCAGAATATTTATACTGCAGAAGAAGGTATTTAGTATAATTATAATAAATAGGATTATTTTTATATGATCCAGTAGTAGAGTTATAATTGCAGATGAAGGATGCAAATAAAGCAAAGCAGAAAGGGAAAGCTGGGAGAAAAACAAAAGAAGCAAACAAAACCAAAACCCCCCAAACAAACAAACAAAAAAAGACCCCAACCAAACGAAAAACCAACCAACCAAAACAAACAAACAAAAAAACACATACAAAAACTGCAGTGAACCAAAAGGGAAGAGCTTTAGTCATTAGGAAGATGAAGCCACAAGGCAAAAATAGGCAGAGAAAAGGCAAAGACCAAGTGATAGTTCACAGTTCCAGTGTTATGTGCTATATAATGATTTCTCAAACTGGTAGTAGCAGCCAGGACAGTTCATGAGGCAGGTGCTTGCAAACAGTAGCCCTCTGAGAGTGGTAACACAGAGTAGCCCCACTGTTGCCTTTGCCTATACCAGAAAAGAGAGGAATTAAGTGCTAAGGTGCCATGCCACTACCTGGACTGAAAGTTTCTATCACTGAATGTTTTGTGGAAGGAATCCTGGCTCTGGCTGCAGCTCTGAAATGAGGCTGCTCGTGAGGGGTGGTGACCCTTTCCATAGACACCTCTACCTTCTTACAAGGGATCACAGATACTATTGTCACTCCAATGGCTTCATGGGATGGGAAGGGAGAAGAGTGGCATGCATCTTGTGCTGACTCAACATCCATGAGCCACTTTTTTTTGCGTTTCAAATTTCAGTTTTGATAGTTCTTCTGAGAAATCTTCATCTAGTTTTAATAGGAAGATGGACGGATTATAAGTAAAATTTGCTTCAGCCATGTTTCATGAACAGTTTGCTTTTGGAAAAAAAAAAAAAAAGAAAAAAAAAAGTAATTTTTTTACTTTTAAAAACTTCTTCTTTTGCAGCTGTCCTTTTTCCACTTCACTCCTGTTCCAACTTCTTTTGGCTGTTCCTTCTCATCTCTTTTTCTGCTTTTATATTTCTTCAATTTTTTTTTTTTTGCCTTTCTTTTCTTTCCTCTTCAGTATATTGCTCTTTTCTTCTTTCACTTCCTTCCCTGAATTCCTTTCCTCCCCTCTTACATGCAGTAACTGATATTTTTAATGTTTCTCAACACTGACTGCCTGGACTGTGAAGATTGAGGATTTGATGGCAATAGGTAATCGTGCTAAATTGCAAGTCAGCCTGCAGGTGGCTGTTGTGCTGCTGAAACTTGGGTATGGCACAGGTTGATTAGTAAGAAACAGTCTTTTTTTCTAAAAGAATAAAGATATTTGTTCTAACAGAACATCCCTCAAACAGCATGTCAGAAGTGTGAAACTCAGGCTGTTCTGCAGTATCTCCAAGGATTCTCACTCTCCTTGTCTGTGCATGGTGGTCTCCCTTTATCAAGGACCTACCTAGCTGTTTATTGAAACACTGTGCTAGAAAGGTAGTCTTTAGCTTCACTAAGAGTTTATATGGGAAATGACAGCTATAGATAGCAAATGGACCTGGAGACAGGTGAAAATACAGCACATATGTCAGAGAGTGGACAATATGTTATAGCTGATTTTTTCAAGTTCTTTTCCTAGCTCTGTTGGTGTTATCTTGTGCTTTAGTTCTCCCACTTGTGAAATTTCGGAGCTCTTCAAGCAATTGTGAGGCTATTGTGTGAAAAGCTGAAATGTTAAAAAGAGTTGTTTGGATCTTCAAGTTGCCAAGCAAATAGCCTCCACTTCTTTCCATTCACTTCCCAGTGAGGTGAAGTATCTCACTCAAGTTTGGGACCATCCTTAAACTGGAATTTGACTACTTCCAAAGCATGGAGAATGGGCTCTCCCACAAATAGCATAGCTACTGCCTCTTCCAGGTTTAGTCTTACCTGGTCCTTTTCTGCTTGGGTATTTCTGTGCTGATCACTAGACATACATAATATATCTATATTTGAAACTTTAGAAATTGGAAAATGAGATGTCCCATTTTTTCAAATCATTATGTTTACCTTTGCTACCTCATGCATTTGTAGATGCAGACTGAATCATAGAATCATAGAAGTCTCTAGGCCGGAAGGGACCTCTAGAGCTCATCTAGTCCAACCCCCCTGCTGAGAGCAGGGACATCTTCAACTAGAGCAGGTTGCTCAGAGCCTCATCAAGCCTC
>JANHGN010019340.1:0-30564 GCA_024605025.1 Megaceryle maxima | reverse complement strand
CATCGTTATAAATCCAGAAGACATCTGCACTGCAGAATAAAATCAGATGTAGAGCTTCCTACTCGCTTTGTTATATTCCTCATCAATAGTGTAGTCATAAAACTTCCTAAGTGTACCAAGCACGTTGTGACTTTATGTATGTTGTGAATATTGACTTGATAAGAAATTATAACCTTCAATAGGAACAACTTCAGTGTTGTAATTTTGGGGAAAAAATATTTATTTTTATTTACTGTTTCTTGACTTTGGATTCTAGAAGGAGCATATAGCATGTAATACTGTATATATGTGTTACCATGCCAAGCTAGGCTTCAGTAGCTTTTCAATCTTTATTCTAAAAATATTTTTTTCATTATTTTCTTTACTGTGATGCACTGGGTAGGTGAAAAAATGTAAAGTATTGAAATATTTCCTCAAACTTTTGCCAGAATATAAGTGAGGCCATAAAAGTTGAATTGTAAGACTTTTCAAGCTTTCAAATTTAAAATATTCTGAGGTGTGGCATTTCATCATCCACTATAATATTGTAGCTTAATTTTTTGTGTGTATTTTCTGTCAAAGTGTAATTGCCTATATTTCCAAAAATAAGCATGTATTTTTATTTAAATTTGCATGTCTAAAACATATGTGTTTGTTTCCCATCCTCATGTGGCTATGTTTTCAGATTTCTCTGGTTTTTTGAGGCTAGTTTTTTTTTGTTTGGTTGGGGTTTTTTTGTTTGTTTGTTTTTGGTTTTAGCTATTTTCATTTTGTTTTTAATGTCACTCAGAGATTAGGGCATTTAATGTAAATAGCAATACCTGAAAATGTTGCCATACTTGTAATCAAGTATAACTGAGGTCTATTTTATAACTTAATGTGGTGGGTTTTTTATTTTATGAAGGCAATGACATGAGCCACGATGTATGGGGGCTTTGTGGTTTTATTGGTTTTATTTTGTTTCTGGTTTTTTGGGTGGTATTTGTTGTGTTGGTTTTGTTTTTGTTTTTGTTTTTTTTTTTTTAATTTCAAATTTCTCTCCAGCCTTACTTAAATGTATATTAAATTTCAGAATCTCTCTAATA
Organism: Megaceryle maxima; assembly: GCA_024605025.1. Taxonomy (NCBI): domain Eukaryota; kingdom Metazoa; phylum Chordata; class Aves; order Coraciiformes; family Cerylidae; genus Megaceryle; species Megaceryle maxima. The sequence goes on along the minus strand of JANHGN010019340.1, from coordinate 29,500 downwards.
AGTGAGTAAATTCTTTGAATTTAAAACTCTCTGCAGACAGATGGAATTACTCAGTATGGAAGGGACCTTTGGAGGTCATCTGTGCCAACCTCTTGCCCAGTGCTGGGCCAACTGCAAAATAAGATCGGTTGCTCAGTGCAGGTTTGGGAAATAAAAATAAGATCAGTGATCACTGTAAATTTCTGAAGTTTAAGGCAGATCAGCTTGTATTTTGTGACATTACCTGAAAATAATAAGCAAAGATACTTTGCAGTTTAGCGTTGTGGCAAACTTTGTTGTAAACTTTGTTGTAAACTTAGAGAAGGGATTCTGATGCTTCAGGTACATTTGTCTTCACTCATCCTCCCTTTACTGTTACTTTCATGTCTGAATTCTTTTCCCCTAAAAGGACTTATCAAAGATATGTAACTGTAATTGCCTTGTAGTAGCTGATAGGAATATATTTATGAGTGAAAGGAATACTGCCCAGGGATAAAAGAAGTCTTTACATAGGAACTGACACATGCAGACCAAATGGAGGGATTAAAATGTTAGGACTGACTCAATAAACTCATTTTTGCATCTAAATTTTAGTCTGTACGTGGAGTTGAATGAGGAGCTAATAGCTATTACACTGTATAAAACCTGTTCAGAAGAGTAGAGGGCTGGTAAACTTCATCCTGATCTTTGATCCTTTGGATGTTTCTGGTCATATAGTTATATGCAGTCAGTTGTATGACAGAGAAGCAGGTTCTTATACCATGGGCTGCTAAACACAATTAGAAAACATATCCAGATGTCAGTTTGTGATTGTGTTTGGTCTATCTGAAAGTTACAGTTTAGAAAATCAAGTCCTGTGAACCTAACTCAACTTAGAAGCAGTAAGAGTGGAGGACAAAAAGTAAGTTTAAAGATTTTTTTTTACCCTGCTGAGTTCTGTTCTAAGTAGAATAGATATCTACATGAATTAATAACAACTGTGTACTTGAGACAAATACCTGCCACATATGCATCCATCTGTTACTCCTAAACTGTATATATATATACAGTAGTCCAGGATGCAGCTGACCTGTCTATATGATTGATTCATGTGTATATAGTGAAATATATCTGAGATGTATCAACAGTTATGTAAACTCATAGATCAGCCACAAAAACATGTACGGCATTGTAGGTCTACAAGTGAGTTCCAATGGCCTTATTCTGAGCTTTTAAAAACTGCACATTGAATGTGGCTGTGTCTCCTCTATAAATACAACTGAAAAAGGCATACACTTTTGACAGAAAGAATGACTAATTCTGTTTAATTTCCTAGAGAGAACACTTTCATTGTCTCATAGTTGAAATCCTTCCTGTATAAAATACTCTTTAGTTTAACACAGATTTATGGTCTGTGATTAGTGGTACAACAGTAGGTAGTTATAGTGATTTCTTCTGATTTCACTGTATGAAATATTTCAGTTGATTATATTGCGAGACCAGAGTAAAAATTCTTAGTTTTGATGTTTTTTAATCGCCAAAATGAGGTTTAAATTAAAAGTTACATAGAAGGAAATTCAGAAATTGCTCTCTTCCATTACGGGAAATTTTAAAATAACATTGCTCAGAGTATGACCACATTAGCAATCAGACCTAACTGTTCATAGCAATACTATTTTTATTTGATGTTTTAATGAGAATCCCTCAGTTTTTTCCATCTGCATTGTGTTGGCTTTGTTCTCTATGTGCTTTTGGTGTGTGCAAGCTGAATTTCTTTCAGCTATAATTAAACTGGAAGCTTACTCTTAAATATAATGTCCTGACCCCATGTGTGAACCACATCATCATGTGGTTAAACAAAGGTTGCTTAATACCTGCATACCATCATAAGTCTCTGGAAACTTCAAGAACTCTTGTAATTTCCTGGCATGATTCACTTCCTACATGAAGATCCATATATATCTGTGTCCTCCTATTTGTCCTCATCTCCCAGTCTTCTACTACTAAATTGTGATTGGTCTGTTTGCTGACACTCTTCCTCTACTTTTGTTGGTTTGAAGTCTTTTTTCTGCTTTACCTGACCTACCTTTTGTTGCATCCCCTCTATGTGAACCTCCCTTTTTCCTTTTTTTGTTCTTCCTTTTTAAATTCTTCAGATATTCTTGGTGTTTTGAGTCCTTCCTGCTATCAAGCAGAAAATTCATAAAGAGTGCAGTAAGGTCCTAGAAAATGGCTCTATTCTTGAATGCGTGCTGGAAGGAGGCTGGCATTTCTTGGGAATGGTGTTAAATGGTGGCAGCCTCAGGACATTGAAAGCATCGCATCTGCTGGTAGGTATAAGAATGGTATAATATGACTGATGAAGTTTAAAAAAAAAAAAGGAAAATAAAAAAAGAAAAATAATTCCTTTCTAATGACAAGAAGATTCAAATCAGTAAATTGGAACAGCATGGCATGTATGTCATTCATGAAGAGCTGTAGGAAATTTTCCTTTGGGAACCCCACAATAGACCTGCAGTTGTTGGAAATTTTGTTCCTTTTTTTTGGATTGATGACCCAGGAACACCCTAAAGAAGCTGGATTCCCTTCAGAGTTTTTCTGGGGTCCTTGTTTTTCTCTCCCACAGAAGATTCATGTGAGGACATGGTCTTCAGCTCTTCACTGTTTCAAGTATTAATGCATCCCTTTCTGACACACCCTACAGGCATTTCTGATCTGGCCCAGATCGCATACTGCTTTTTTATATTTGTGTTCAATCTGAGAGTGCAGAAGGGGAGAGGGTGCATGTCATTCCAATGGAATAATAGCATTGATCTCCAAACTGCCGGAAAGTAAAGTACATCACTAGTCTGACTGCAAGAACTGCTACCTTTTATAGATTCTCCCAGGGCTGTGAGCTGTGGGAAAAATCTTCCATGTAACTGCTGTCAACATCAGGAATTACCCACCTGTTCCCTGCCTTCTCTGTGGTCTTATTCAAATATATCTTAACTTGAATTTTTTTATGGCGATGGAGGCACTGATGTATTAGTGCCATTTGAATATGAAAGGACATTGTGATGCTTCCTGGTGGAGCCTGTAGTTTAGGAGAAGCAAAGGTTTCTGGAATAGAAAGTTTTGAACCTCATGAATAATGGAGTTACGCAGCATTGAATCAGATGATTCTGAATAAATGTACCTGGCCTAAATATATTAGAGATGTGAGGAACTTTTTGCTGTCTAGCACTTCAAGCTATTGCTTCTCTTGCATCTAATTGATTACTAAGTGGATAATAGCCACAAGCAACCTTTAACTTGCCTCCAATCCAGCCACCTTTCTAAAAACAGCATCAAGACCTTCCTGAAACCTCAGTAGTGAAGCTAGTGCCTATGAAAACTATTCAGTAGTAGCTGACAATTCATGCTGAGATACCAGTGTTTGGTGCCAGCTTTGCTAGTTGTCACATCTGCCAAAAAAGAATGCTAAATTCTCTATGAATATTCAGAATATGGTCAAGGCCAGGTAATCTTCATGTAGCTATATAATTTACACAGAAAATTTTAGCAGCAAGCAGTGTTAGCACAGGGATTGTTTGTGGCAGTGATAGCAGGAGGAGTTGGTTTTAATGAGTTAAGTACAGGTGTTTTAGCACTTTAGTTCCCTGGTGCATGGTCTGTCTTTAAGTTACATTCTGTAACATCTCAATCTTCAATTTTTCACAAATTCCACTTTCAGAAGTTTCATTTTCCTACTTTAGAAAGCAGAGCAGCTTAAAGAATACGTAGATCTATTCTATCATAGTATTGAGACTGAAATGGTGAGAATGTTACATGGCACAATTAACAGTGGAAGTGTCAACCACAGGTATTGTAGACAAAGTTCATGTCAAGAAGGTTCACATCAAATTCCTAAGTAAAATATTTAACTTCCAGTAAATGAACCAAAAGCACCTTGATCCTTCTTCCTGAGATAAAAGGCTTCAAATAGTTACTACAGTAACAACTTTTTCAGAGATTAACCCTTAACTATGTATAAAGTTATGTTTACTGTACTTCAGTCATACTAGAAAAATAATTTCTGATTCTTTGGGTGACTGTCAATAGGTAGATATCATCTATTATTAACACAGTCTTTTTATTAAAAAAAAAAAATCTGAGCTTTGAGACCTGACATATGTTATTTTTCTTTCCATCTGCTGAACCCCATATCTCATAGCTTACTGAAATAGCTTGCTGGAGAATAGCTTCACCTGAGGGTGGGAATAACTAGATAGAAAAATAGATCAAACTGGCATTGTTAAGGCAGCATGATACTGGATCAATGGTTAGTCTGAGCTGTACTGTAGAAATGCCTAGAACAGGATGAAATCTGGCAATTAATGACAGCTATTGGCATCAATACCAACAGTTCAAGAATGATGTTAAGTAAGAGAGGGAAGAAAATCAACACTAAAGGAGACTCTGTTTGCAGAGGAAGTATGTTCTGTCATTTAAGAGAGATTATTTGCAAAACTATTAATTTAAAATATTCTTTTACCCTCCATCTCCTTCCAGTTACTCTTCTTTCAGAATAGGAAGCACATTTGAAGCCTTTGCTGTGTGGAATTAGTCACTGTATTTAATCCCTGTCTATTGACCATCTGATTAACATTGCAAGCACAAAGTTGAAAGAGGGAACAATGCAATGATCTACTCACTGTGTCCATGTGACAGAGTTAATTCCTCTTATGAAACCCCTCAAATGTTTTTCTACTGAAGATCTTTTCCTTGATGTGTTTTTTTTTAAGAAATGATGTGTGAAGTGATGCCAACGATAAACGAGGACACCCCAATGAGTCAACGGGGGTCCCAAAGCAGTGGTTCCGACTCGGATTCTCACTTTGAGCAGCTGATGGTGAACATGCTGGATGAAAGGGATCGTCTCCTTGATACTCTTCGGGAGACGCAGGAAAGCTTGTCACTTGCACAGCAACGCCTACAGGATGTCATCTATGACAGAGACTCCCTCCAGCGACAGCTTAACTCAGCATTGCCTCAGGTATGCAGTTTATAAAGACTTTTTTTAGGCTCACCAATTTTCTACTTAATGCCACTTACTTTAACCCTAATCAGTATTTATTCCTTGAGGCCCAAATTCTGCTCCCATTGATGTCAGCTGTAGAACTCCTGTCTATTTATAGTACCTCTTTGGGACCTGTCTTCAAAATTAAGAGTAGGAGTAATACTGTTGACTTCAAGGAGAGCAAGATGAAGGCCTGTAGCTACTGGTTCTTTTGGCTGTTGCTCTAGCATTTACAACAGATAAGGGATCATTTAAACTAAAGATACAATGGTGGGAATGAAGAAAAAAAGAATGTTTCTTACAGACTCTATTGCAGTTATTCCAGCATTACAACAAAAAGCCCTAGCTTATGTAGGTTAAATGAAGTACTACACAAAACCAACTAATATCTTAGTATTTGTTTATTTTAAAATAATTATATAAATTTCATTATCTAAACTTATCTTGGTCTTTTTAAGGAACTGCAAAATTAATTCCTTCGTTTAAACAATAATATGATGCCATATTTCAATATTATATATCAGTAGAACATTATTTTTCAATATACTAGAATTAAAAGCAAGGAATCATCTTAGTTCAGTCTGTATATCTGGACAGAGATTTGAAATGCACCATGCAGTTTTTCCTCATGTTATTTTCTTTGTGTTGCTCAACTGTCACTTATTAAAGAATTTGATTGTAGCTGTGAGGGCCTGGGCATACTTGCCTGGGCAAGGTTGTATACTTAGAGAAGAAGGAAGATCCACCCGTGTGATTGGAATAAGGAGATGGTAAGGATGAATCAAATGAGCGAGAAGGTTCTTAAAGATAGAAGAAGAGAAAGGCACTCACTGGAGTAAGGAGTGGTGTTAATTTAAGGGCTAACCCCAGCAGGTTATTGGGATAGGGCTGAAAAAGAGAGAACTGAAATCATTTGAGGAGTAGCATTAGCAACTTCAGCATTAGGTCCAGGCATTAAGAATAACTTTGTTTTGACTTAGGTCAAACAAAAAGGTGTAGCAGTGATCTTGATATATAGTAAAATCAATGATTTGTTTGTTTTGTGGTGTTGGGGGTTTTTTTGGTTTTGTTTTTTTTTTTTTTTGTTTGTTTGTTTTTTTTTTTTTTTTTTTTTTTTTTGTTTTTGTTTTTGTTTTTGTGTGTGTGTGTGTTTTTTTTTTTTTTTAATGTTTAATTAGTGGTCAGTTAAGCTCATTTTCCACTGCTGTCTCTTCACAGAAGAGTGTAAAAGAATAAGTGAAAGACAGCTAAGATCCTTTATTCAAAGCTTTATTGCTAGAAATTTGAAGGAGAGGAGGTTCTGCCATCTATGAACTCCCATTCAGCATGCTGCTTAGTACAGAGGCACTCTCCACTCAGCCCATAGTGAAGTGTTTCAACTGAGCACTAGCCGGTGTCAAAGCCTTCATGTTTCTGTGTCTCACATAAGCAAAACTCATGCTAAAATGCAGGAGACTAGGTAAGGAGAATAATATTCAGCATAAGTGTGATACAGAGCCTAAAAGAAACAGAAATTCTAAGGAACTGGATCATAATAGCGTTTTATTTTTTATTTCTTCTAGTAAACATTAGCATTTTGTATTTTTTTGAATGATAGCTATACACCCCCAGAAAAGGGGTGTCACTTGTCGGGTGAATGTGTTGTACTACCTTGTACTATTAAGAATGCATATTTCAGGTAGCATGCATCCATATATCTGAGTAGAGATATGGGTTTCCTATATGAGAAACCATGTTACATACTGCTTACACTTTAAAGCAGAAGCAGATTTTTTCCCATCATTTAGGTTGTCTAGATCTTCATGTAAGTAATTAAGGTCTGTGGATTTTTTTTCTATAAATACAGAAGACTGGCCTAGTAATACAACATTCTAGTAATACAGCCTTACAGGAAAAAAAAAAAAACCTTCCACTTGACTGCCATACTATTTTGCTTCCTTCCTGGACTTGAGATATTCTACATAGTACTTTTATAATGATTTTTTTTTTTAATGGTTTTATGAATGGCAACCTTGCATTGCTAGATACCTCACATATTTCTATGAAAAAATGCTACTGAGTACTTACATTGTGAAGGAGAAGAATTCTGTGTTCAATTGATGTAAGAGATGAATACATAAATACATGATAATTGTATGGTAATTATTTAGTTATAATGTGACATCTAACAGATCTTGCATTATCAGAATATATTTCTTCTAGCTCCTGATTTCTTGAGTGGTTCTTGAAAATTCAATTATTTCTTAGCATTTACATAGTACTTTGCATGTAGAAAGTGTGTATTGACACAGTAACATTTTGAAGCATATTTGTTAGGATAGTGTTTCATTTATTGCCTTAAATGGTAAAAAATATGATCTGGAAAAATCACCGCACTTTTCATAAATAGAATCAGAACCCGCATGACAACTGGGTAATGAGTGAGCCATGGAAAAATCTTTTGATTGGAAATAGGAAATAATTAATAATTTTAAATATGATGCTTGAGTTATTGTTTAAAGCTGTTACAGTTGCAGCTTATAATACTATAGCCAAAGTATGAATCATGACTGTAAGTTTTTATACTGATGTATGTTGCAACAGAACACTATACAGTTAACTGCATCTTTCAAATCTGTGTTACAGAAACTAATTGATATCACTAAAGTAAATTTTATGTCAATTAGGTTAGCAGTCTTAACTTTGTGAACATCTGTGTTTAACCAAATAGCTATATTTAAGGGAAAGTGAGCAGGGAATTACAGACCAGTTAGACTAAATGTAATAATAGAGAAGACTCTGAAACTTATTTTGGAGGAAAAACTAGTAAGTCAAAAGTTAACTTAAAAATATGACAAGGATTTACAAAAATTAATACAGAATAATTCAACATCCCTCTTTGGTACCAGAATTGTTAAGACTAGGGAACTATGGTATCTCTAAAATAATTGTCTTTTGAAGTGGCCTCAGCAGATGTGAAGTAAGAAAAAGTAAGACAATTAGTGAGGTAAGTAAGAAAAGAAGAGAGGAAACATTTTCATTTACAGTAGGCATTGACAGCATGGAACGAGGATAGTAGTTGTAGGTGATTAAGAATGTGTTTTGGGATTAATTATTGTTACTTTAAACACAAGGAGGAGCATAGTAGTGTAAATTTTAGATGACAGAAAATTGAGTTGAACAGTCAACTAAGGGAGTAAGTATGATAGCACACAAGAACAGGAGTGACAGAGGTGGAATAATATTTCATGGCACAAAGATGAGTGCCCTATATCTAGCAGCTAATAACAAAAATGTGTTCTGACCTTTTGAAGTAGCAGTAGTAGGTAGGGAAAACATGCTATACAACAGTTGCACACAGCCAATAAGAGGTGGGTGTAGTAAAGGCAAATACCATTCTGAAATGTATTATGTACAAGATTTCTATTAGAAATAGATAAATATTAATGCAGTAAAACCAAGGGGTGGTTTGAATCTTGTCTGGGCTTTGGCTCAGTAGCAATTGAAATCCCACCTCAAGTTGGAGGAGATTTCAGGGAAAGGAGGCAATAATACCTTTGCATGAAAAGACTAATTGAAGTTTTATTTGTTCTGGGGAAAACTGAGTTGACAGGGAATATGAATGGTTTTGTAAGTTTATTTTGAGAGGCAGGAGGATTGAGTGACTAGGTAAAAATGAAAGAAGTCGTTTAAGCAAGAAATAATGTTGATGGAGGAAGAAATTAATATTGGGTACCATGAATGCATCTTTCATCAGAAGGTGGTGTTGAATTTTCAAGGAATGACATTCAGAATCCATCTTTCTTAGACAAAACAGGGTGAACCCCCCAGATTGTTTTCAAGATTAAGGTGGTGTGAAAGACATTATATATGACAGTACCTTTGGTTAACCTCTGAACTTGACCTGGAACACCCCTGGGTGTTTCTGGTCTTTATTTCAGACTTTATTGTTGACAGATTCTACTTTGTGTCCTATCACTCACACAAAGAATGAAACTTGAGTTTGAGTATTTTTACTCAGTGTTAGAATTACATGATAGTAAGTACATTTAAGTTGAGAAGCATTCTGTGCTTAATAGGTCTTCTGATACTTGTGAATCTAGTTCAAAGTGGTCTTGTTTATTCTTCCCAATAAATATTCTTGCCTGTTGACAGCAGAAGCTTCTAAGGAAAGTGTGTTTGGATTTGCACTGCATGTTTGCTTGTAATAGGAATAATAATAATTGCTAAATACAGTATTAGTCTACTGTAATGGGGAAACATAGTATCTAAATACTTAACAGTATGTTTTTATTTTATTGGAGTAAAATTAAGTCTTTTACTGTAGCATAAAAATTACTAAAAAGGTTAGTAACTGTAAGAAGCTGTGACTCCTGTTTCGAGTGGTAGGAAAGGGAAAATGTTACAACTTTCTCAACAAAATTTCACCATAATCTTCACTCAGTAAAACTGTCTAGAAAATGTAACCTGTATTAGTTGCCTTCTAAACAAATGTTGAAGAAAACCCAATTTAGGTCATTGTAAGACTTAAAATTATTCATAAGTGTTATAATAATTATAAATGTTTTCTGATAAACAGTGCTGAGTTAGGGTTGTTTCGTGGTTGTTTTATTTCTTTAAGTTTTTAAAAAATAAGTTTCAGTGTATGGAAGATATTGTTATTTTTATAATGAAGATGTTCATAGGTCATAACTCTTCAGTCAGATATGTGTATTATTGTCATTAATGATGTACTTGGTCAGTGGTTTACTTTTAATCTAATCTAATATCCAGAGAATCACAGAATGGTTGAGGTTGGAAGGGACCTCTGAAGGTCTCCTTGTCCAGTCCATCCGCTCTATCTGGGTTACTACAAACAGGCTGCCCAGGACTGTGTCCAGATGACTTTTGAGTATCTGCGGAGACTACACAACCTCTCTGGTCAACCTGCGCCAGTGCTCAGTCACCCTAGAAAGAAAACTTTTCCGGATGTTTAAGGGGAACCTCCTGTGTTTCAGTTGCTGCCCATTGGTTCTTGAACACCAGAAAGAGGGATAACAATGTGGTCCAGGCCTGTGGCTGTGCAAAATGATAAAGTAGAACAACTTAGCAATCACTTTAAAAGACTTTAAAATGCTGAAGTAGATCCTGAGGATTCTCAAAGTCAGGACAATTGCTCTTTCTTCTGTCCTGCACTGGGAATTTATCTAGACATCACTCATTATTAAAGGACTGATGAACATGTTTCATTTTCATCTGTCCTTTAATAAAAAAATTCACTCTAGAGAGAGAGTTACTTTCAGTTTGAATCTGGGCTAACAACAGAATGATATTGTGGGTAATTCTGAAAAAATAAATTTTCTCACGACTACAGAGAGAACCTTAATGCCTAGACTGCATTATACTTTCAGATAGCTAAACTTAGATGAGGTGAATTCTTCTGTGCATGGGTATAAGAAAACTAAATTAAAAATAGGTTTTTAAAAACTACAGCAGTCTAAATATGCCATTCTTAGTAGACTTCAGAGAATAACTTATACTGAAGAAGGGACTGTTCAGACTCAAGTGGTCCAAACCCGGCTAGCTATCCAGGCCTAGGTAGAGGATATTACTGAAATACATATTCATCTATTTTATGGAATCACAGAATAGTTTGGTTGGAAGGGACCTTTAAAAGTCATCTAGTCCAACTGAGACAGAATCCTCCTGTAAGAAATTGTACAGCAATAATAACTTTGTTACTGGTCACTAGGAAATGTAAACTTTTCCATTAGATGAAATAAAAACCAACTTTATCATTACAGGTACAATATAACAATTGACTTGCCTATTTCTATACTAGCCTCTATAGAATTTTATTTAAGGTATATTTAATATGAATTTTTACAAAAGACAAGGAAACATCCAGTAATAAAGAATTAAATTCACGCTATCTTTTTGGTCTTGATAAGTCACATGTAGGGGCTTCTGTTTCTTAATCTATTTTGATTTCTAGAATTTTGAGTGTATTGTGATTCCAGTGAATCTCTGTGGCGGTGATCTAAACACCTAGTTCTAATTAAGTATAAATTCTTAAAGATGTTGCAAAATATTTTTTTTCTCTGTGATAAAAATTATCATCATTACTTGAAAATCTGTTCTTTCTGGATATAGATAGTAGAATTATTTGGGTTGTGGGGCTGCAGTGCTAAAAAGAATCCTTTGATATCCCCTCGTACCCTCCAGATTTCAGCTAAAATCTAATTGTTAGCTACAATAATTAAGTAATAAAATCAGTAGTAGAAATGTACTGGTTTTCGGTAAGGTTTTATTTAATCTAACAAGATACCACTTATTTGGAAATGCTTACTGGAGGCATGATAGAAGGGAAGATCCAAAGAGGAAATGTAATGACCTTGTTTTATTGAACCAGTTTATGTAATTTGATCAATATTAAGCTTTAATAGGATTGTGATTAGAGAATTTTGTTGATAGTCTTGCAGTTTCTTCCAATACTAATAAACAATGAATGTTTTACTGCCAGCGAGAAGAAAGGTATAGGAACACAACAGTATTCAGTAGGGTCTTTTTCTGAGGTTATGTTTTCTGTTTAAAGGCATGTGTATATGGTAATACAAAATAGTGACATACATATAGATAGATATAGTGACATACATACAAAAATAAAATAGTCCCCCAGAATGTTTTTAAATAATTGAAAATAAATTTGAGAATAGACACTTACTAAGCAATTTCAGGTATTTGCTTGTTTGTGTAGAAAGAATACTCTGACCCAAAGTATTGTTCTTAAAATAGCTCTTGTTCTTGTGATGAAAATTGAATGATGGGCTTTTGTCCCCATTTTATGTCTTTCTGGCTATGCTGAAAAACGAGTACTAATGGTATCCTGTAAATTTGAATGAATAATGAGTACTTTCACTGAGGTACTAAAACTCTTCTTTTGTACAAAAGGCTTTTGTGAGATCTCCATCATTTTTCTTTATATTGCAAGATAAAACATTTTTCTTCACATTTCCACAGAATAATTTTAAAGGAATTCCAAGAAGTGTAATAGAGATCCTATGTGTTTAAGGTGGAATTTCCAAGTTTTCTGTCTCAGAAGTCCAGTGAGGCACTCAGTATTCAGGTGTAAAAATTAAAGCTTAAAAGTGCTTGTTGCTGTCTCTAGTAGTTTTACACTTAGAGAACAGTTGCTCAGGCTACTAAATAAAAATGTCTTCATTTTCAGATGTTTTGAACTCATGCAGTTCCCACTGAAGTCAGTGCAAGTAGCAAGTCAAGTAGCTGCCAAAACCAGCTTAGATCACTAAATATGAACATAGATATTTTCATAAACAAATTGGAATGATGCTTTTTTTGCTAGGTATTTCAGCTGTTGGTCTGAATATACTAATATTAAGGGAAGTGTATTTATATGTATCCAAAAGATATTAAACATAACTATTAAATTAATTCTCAAGACTAAATATAGAGGTAATTTCATTTTGTTGGAAGATTTATATGTATGATGGAGAGACAGCATCTGGAATTCAAAGGAAACTTGACATTGTTAAGATACAGTGGTTTAAGTGAACTACAGTGCTGAAATATTAGTTATATCCAACCTTAGAAATGTTCAGGAAAGATAAAAGTGTTACTTTCATCAGTTACTAGAACACGTATACATGCTTCTTTTTCCACACAGAAGTGAATCAAAGTTGTTTGCATGGCATTAAATACCAATTTAATTACAGGTGATGTCTCCTAACTAATATTACCTGTCAAAACACAGACTTGCTATGTCAGTGGTGTAAGTGGGACAATGTTTTAACTGGCTGCTCTCTAGACTTTTTTTTTTAAATTGCCAGTATACTCCCAAGAGAACACAATCATAGGTACATAGCTACATACAAGGAATGACTTGAATTGTTTTCAAATAGAGATGATTTCCTTGCTCTAGTGAAGTTCTGTGTATTCATTAGCATATTGCAAATATTTATAAGCAGGAGATTTTCTCTTAAAAGCCGTGGACTTTGTAATAAATACTTGTAATAGTCCAGCAGAAGAAAAAGCAGGGATACAAGGACAGAAACATAAATATTTAGAGGAAGAGGAGCATGTGGTGAGTGCCCGAAGCTAGCAACAACACTTTGTACTCCCATTTCACTCTGTATCTGCTTCATAAACATTGCGCTCAATTATTTTAGCTTGAACCAGGCATATCAGCTGCTACATTAACTATTGATGGTTCATTATCTCAATGCTTATAGAGACATAGGAGTGAATATGAGAAAAATACATTGGTGCTGGTCAGCAGAATAGAGCAGAGATGGCTATCTAAGTCCTTAAAAATGAAGCTGTTGCCATGAAAATTGTAGACACTATAGTTTCATAACAGCTATACTCATGGTTTGGTTTTTTTTTTTTTTTTTTCCCTACTTTTTGTAACGGCTATAGCCCGGCTTGTCAGTGTCAGAGACATTTGGACAATGGCCTTAATAATATAATTTCACTTGGTCAGCCCTGAAGTTGTCATGCAGTTGGAGGAGGTGATCATAGTAGATCTCTTCCAACTGAAATAATCTATTCTATTCTACAGTGAGGAAGAAATGGGGAAAAAAAAAGGCAGTTTTATAAAGCTTAATTCTAATGGGATACTTGTTGCTCATGTCCTTGAAAGTGGATGTTAGAGGCTCAGACATAATTCAGAAACAGCACATCATGGCAAAAATGCAAGAAAAATATGTATCTTCTTAAAAATACATAATTCTTCCTTAAATTTTCTATTCAAAGCAAAAAAAAAAAAAAAAAAAAGCATAATATTTAAGAATCAACTTTTAGAAGTGTCTCATTCAGGCTATTTTCTATATTAACAAATATTTGTCTATACTAACAAGTATTCACTCAAAACCATAAAATTATGTCAGGGACTTAATATTTTTACTATGGTACACATAATTTAGGGCTCACTGAACTCTTCAAGTTTTCCTGTTGATGCTGAAGAACACAGGTTTGCTTGTATTGTTGAATGGTTATCTTTCATGTGATCCCCAGGAATCTGAACTTCTGTCCATAGAAGTTAAGGGCCAGGTAGAGTAGCAACCTTATTTTATAAAATATAACATTTCAACAGTTTGCTGAAGAATCTGTTCCCAGTCTTCATTTGCTGACTATATCTTAGCCTTTAAGTGTGTCTTTTTCCTAGTTTATTTGCTGTTTTTATTTCTTTTGGTTTGTTTTGGTTTTTTTTATTGCTGGTCTACTACATGCAGTTACTTCTGGAGTTCTTCAGACAGTGTTTTAGACATATCCTAGTGAGGCTAGACATACACAGGGGCATACAGAAAACATTTTGGTTGGTCAAGACCATTTGTGCTTGTTAATTTTTATCTTGCCTAGCTAGCAAATGTGAATGTTTGCACTGTGGCTACATCAGAAGTGTTCTTTGACAGTCTCTCTATCAAAATAGCATCAAGTTACACCAGGGGAGTCTCAGCTTGGAAAGATGTCTATGCCAAAAGGTTTCTCAAGACTGGAACAGGCTGCCCAGGGAAGTGGTTGAATAGCTATACCTGGATGTATTTAAAAGCCTTCTAGATAGGATGCTTAAGGATATGGTGTAGTAGTGGCCCTGGTAGAGTTAGATGTGGACTTGATGATCTTAAAGGTTTTTCCCAACCACAGTGATTCTGTGGGGGAAAAAAGATCATGAGAGTATTTGAGTCTACAGTGCAAAATTGTGATCTTTGTTTTGTTTTGTTTTTCTGTTGAAAAATGATAAATACTGTATAGGCATTGAACACAGAGATAAATATTACATTCAGAAAATAGATGTTCTTATCTCCTAAAAAAAATTTACTCTTTCTTTGGTGATAAGGAATAAAAGTGCAATCTGGACAAATGTATTTTGAAGGTGGAATTTGGAGATTATATTTACACACTAAGTTTGTGTATTGTACTTCCTTTGCTTAATAATATCAAATCCTGCACTGACAATGGAAATAATGAGTATCCAAGGCACTATGAAATGCTGAACACATTTGCAATGTTTTCTAAAAGGTGAAGAATGAATGCTATCACAATAATTGGTGCATAAGCACATTGTTGGAAAACTTTGGACAAGAAAAGTGTAGAAAACAGTACTTCTGAAACAATGAACACTAGATAGATGTAATTGCTTCTATTCAAATAAATTTTCATTAGCAATAAAATACTGATATTGGAACTATTCCAAGAAAAAATAAGGTATTTTAAGATAGATAATTTCTTATTGCTCGGTAATTTATAGACATTCATGTCATATCCATATACCTATCATTTGAGTTGCTGTTTGTATCTGCTATAAACTAACAGGAAATTTGTCAACCAAATAATATTTAAAATTCTAACACTGTATATGTGGAGAATAAATCAGTTGACTTGTCCTGTTTTATTGAATATTCAGCTAAATTCTGCAACTCATTTTCCATCTAACACTACTTAAGCTTTTATAACTGTCTCTATATAATAAGAGAGATAGGTGTATTTATTTTTGTGTTGTCCTACTGATCCATTTTCAATGTGAACTACTACTACTTCTGGTCACAACCATGTCATGCAGTTAGGAGAACACAGTCAACAATCTAATAATATCTTCCATGTGTTGCATAGATTATCTACAGAGAGTCAGTATTTGGATGGTATGGGCAGATTTGAGGAGGTACTGTTTACCGAAAATTATAATTTAAAAAAATTTATTGTAAATTAAAAAAAAAAAAAAAAAGCTTTCAAGAAGAAGCACAGTTTTTCTCAAAGTTGAACATGCTTATTCGTTTATAAATTCTCAGATTAAGTCTTGAGAAATAATACTGTTCACATGCAGATGTCTTTATTTCCGTGTAGATAGATACTTCTGAATACTTTAGATCCTTAGATTGGTGAAGATTATTTGGGAACCTACATTTACGTCTGAAAGTTGATAATCTGACTTCCAAAACAAATGGTTACACAAGATCTCAAAACCTGAATCAGATTTGCTAAAATGTGTACATTTACCACTAAAAATATTGCTATATATTTCTAATTTCACTATCTAATCTGGTAACAGTTCTTTATAATTGAGTCACACAATCTGAACCATACACTGACAATTATTTTCTGTTCGAATATGTCCTTGATAATTTTGCTTCTTACTTTTGTATTACAGACCTATGATAGCTAGGATTGCAAGAAGATTAGTAACAATTTCAGGTAATAAAAACAAATGTTTTGATATGTTAGAAGATACTGAAAAAGAAATTTTTTGTTGCTGGTCATTTCCATTTTCAGACATTATAGAAAGAGAAGTGAGGAAAAATCCCTTTTGCTCTAGACAGAATAAAACAGAAAGTACTTGTCTTCTAGAAGAATGCTAGCAGATAGGGGTGAAACATCTGAAATGGTTCTTGTCCTAACCAAGTGCTGCATTTTTGAGTCCTTCACTATGATGTCTCTTTGCTTCCAAGGTAACTTTCCTATATTACCTAATTTGCATGGTGCTAATGATATGCTAATAATTCCCTTAAAGGAGCCACAAAAAAAGTGTTTCTTTTACCTAGAGTTTAACAAAGAAAGAGTTTACATTTACAGATGTTTTTAGATCTATTTTAAAGATGACTTCTAGATGAGGATAAAATTCTTGTTTCTCACTGGTTATTTAACAAACAAAAAAGTAGCTTATTTGAAGTTTTATGGCACTGACCTGAATATAAAGCAGAAGTTTTCTAGGCCTGTGCATTAAGAACTGCATTAGCTTTATAATTCTTTGTTTGATTTTTCCAGAGATGGGAGAATGCCCCCAGGCATAACATATAGGCAAGTGCTGCCAAGTTCATAACCCCATAGTGCTCATTTCTAGAGTGCACGTACACCGGCTGCTCACAGAGATTCAGAGCAGAGGCCTAATGAGAGGGGTAACAGGACAAGCAATGTACCATGAGAACTCCAGAATGCTTTCCCAGACTGATATAATTTGCAGCTAAGAGCAGGTTTTCAACATCAGCTTATATGCTTCTCCTAAAATAGAAGTAAAGTGTGTTTGTGTTCCAGAACTGGTTCAGTCAGTTTTGAGCACTTTTTAAATGTAAAAAGATCATAGCCTGGACTTTCACTTCTTTTTTTTTTTTTTTTTAAAATATCAATTAGGGCATCACCAGCTAATCTCCTCACCTCCATGAAGACAAATTATATGAAAAATCAGCCTTTTCAACAAAATATTTAAGTATCTGTAAACATGCCAGTCTTGTACATGTATGTGCTTGTGTGCATGCAAGCAATCAAATAAGTAAAAGAATGCATACATGATTAACTATGAGCTGCTGGTCCAGATACACTTAAAAAGCTGAAAACAGATGTGAGCAGTCCAGTAGCAAGTTAAATTTAGTGGACTCATTAATTCAATTCTTTTTTCAAAGTAAGAAGGAAAGATTAAAAGGTTTGATACTACTGAATGCAAAATACTTTTTCAGTTCTTATAATGACTCTGATCCTGAGAAGACCAAGAGCATGTTATACATTGTCCTTGCAAAAGTGTTCTGTTGTCATTTTTACACAGAACATATCCTTGAATAAGTACCTGACGTGCCTAAATCCTCTTTTTCCATGAGTCAGTTGTGACTCCTGATTGTACATTGTCCTCCAAAAGTTAGTTATTTTATGAATATAAAGAGTGGTATGTATGAAGAAGTGTGACAAAAATCAAAGTCACAGTAGATATTTTTAGAATATTCACATGGAAGGTTGTACATGAACAGAATTTTAAATGAGTTGTGCCATCTCCTGATTTGCGAAGGATGGAAGCTTTACATACCAAAGATAAGTTTGAATTTTTTTCTGACATGGTTGTCATTTTGTGATATAGTAGTGTAACTTATATAATTTGATTATGTTCAAATCTTTTCAGTTCTGGTCTCCCCAGTTCAAGAGGGACAGGGAAATATTAGAGAGAGTCCAACAGAGAGCTACAAAGATGATTAAGGGACTGGAACATCTGTCTTAGGAGGAAAGGCTGAGAGCCCTGGGGCTGTGTAGCCTGGAGAAGCCTGATCTTATTAATGCTTACAAATATCTGAATGGTGGGTGTCAAGTAGAAGGGGCCAGTCTCGTTTCAGTGGTGACCTCTGATAGGATGAGATATAATGGTAGCAAGGTGAAACACAGGAAGTTCTATCTCAATATGAGGAAAAGCTTCTTCACTGTGAGAGTGACAAGAGCACTGGAACAGGATGCCCAGAGGGCTTGTGGAGTCTCCTTCACTAGAGACTTTCAAGACCCGCCTGGATCTGTTCCGGTGTGGCCTGCCCTAGGTGCTCCTGTGTTGGCAGGGGGATTGGACTTGATGACCTCCAGAGGTCCCTTCCAGCCCTGGCGATTCTATGATTCTATGTTGTACTGTTAGTATCCTTCAGGAATCTTCTTTTAATTTTGAGTAGTCAAATTTATATTGGTATCTATTTAAGACTATTATTGTTGATTTAGGTTCATTTCCCCCTTTTTCTTGACCTTTCCCCCAAAAAACTTCTATTTAATCAGTTGTTCTGTGGTCTAAAATCAAGTATGTGTTCTCTCTGCTTTTTTAATTGAACTCAGCCTATATGACCTTAAAAATTTACAATAGTTAGATATTTTGCATGTGGTTTATTTAAGGAACTGTCAGTGAATTATTTAAGGACCTTTCTCTGGCCTCCACCATCTAGTAAGTCTAGTATCCTCACCCTTTGTCTCCAAAAGTAATTAATTCACTGCATTTTACATTAGTAGCTTTATTTTTGACTCAAATTCTGATGGGAAGTCTTTTCTACAACTAAAATTACATATACAAACCTTTTGCCTTGCAAATATAATTAATATTCTGTTTGGGACTTAAGATAAAATTGCACCTTAGGACCTTCTGGAACTGAATAGGTCCATTAAGCTTTGGATAGAGATCTTTTGCAGCTTATTTTACCACATTCTGTAAATCTGCAGTTCAGTGAACTAAAGCAATAGTTTGCAGTTGCTTCAAAATTTTGGGCATAGCAGGAATTCATTTAGTAACTATGAGGTACTAGCATTTACTGACCGCATGGAAAGGAAGGAAGAAGGTTGGAATACATTGGGAATAATACATAAGATGTTCCCTAAATTCTTGCCTTATGGCATTTTTGTAGAAACTTTAGTTTAAACTAATTGAATTAGATTGCCAATTTACATCGCAAAATATAACATGAAGTTTAATTTAACAATGTTTAATACTTTTTCAGTGTTCTATACCAGGGTAAAATGTTACTGAAATTAAAATGTGATATTTTTACAGAGAAGTTTATGTATTTTTTATTTTTTTTAAATGACAAGCGATTTGTTGGTAGGAAATCCTTTGTCTATCAGTCCCCAATAGACAATGGCTCCTTTCCCTCATATTAAACCATCTGCTCTGAAAAACTGCAAAACTTATGTTTATTCCTATATCAAACAGATAGATATTACTTCTATGGTTACTTCCATTAAAAAATTTTAAAACATTTCTGAAAAAAATTAGTATGTATTTCTACAGTAGGACTGAGGAGCAATTGCATCAGGGAGTGAAGAGACAACCCATTGTAGATAGTTTCTTACTTTATTTGTCCAGGGTCACTCAGCTGGTAGAAACATTGCAGGAAAATCAGAGGTCCTTTTACAACCTCATTCAGTCAGTGATGAACAGATTGCCTTTGTAAATTGCAGATAGTCTTTTCTTATTCTAAACTAACTGTCTCTGATCTCTTGCAAAGTGAAGCTGAAGACAGTGAGGTACTGCATTTTTTTTTTTTTTTAAGGAAAATGGTCTTAAATATCCCAGAGGCTGTATCTCATATATTGATAAATATTGATATTGTTGCATAAATTCTATTTAGTTTTTAAATTATACTGATTTTTAAAGTGATTGTAGTATGACAGTTACCTAATTAGAAAACATAGGAGTTTTTAATTAGAAGTAAGAGTGGCCATATTTTGAAAAAGCAGCCTTCTTCAGAAGGTATAACTTATGCTTACAGGATAAAAGCACATGTACAGTTATTTCTGGTGAGTTACAAATTATGTAACTTGTGCTTCAAACTACCTACTTATGAACTGAAATAGAGCAGTGAGGAATGGCAGTATTCACGTTTACTTCTGCTAATTCAGTCTGCAGAAGTAGTTTGAATATTAAAAAAAGTGGGACTAAATTCTTGGAAGTCTGTACTTGGGGTATGAGTGCACGGCAAGAAAATGAGTCTCGTAAAACAGAACACTGGTCTGTGATTTAGAAAAGTTCAGGAGTACTTAGGTCTTCCTCTGATGCTCTTACGAAACTATAGGTTGGTTACTTAACTTCGCTGCTTGTCAAATCTCTGTTTTCCTCTGTTTGTTTACCTTTTAAATGTTTCTCAGGTGTAGCCCAGGCTTTGATATATCTGGTCACTCATTTTCTCTGTCACACAAAACAATCTTTCCATACACTAAGATGCACATTATTTGAGTTTCTTAATGGTGAGCTCTATTGAGGTATACTGTAGTATTCCAAAGTGAGCAGCAGAGTGCTATCCATATGTAGTCTGAAACTCGGCTGAAAAAGTATTTTAAATAAAACTTTGAGCTGGCTTTTGGGATAGACTGTGTGGACATTCTCATATCAGATTTAAATACCTTTTCTTGTTCAAACATAGGAACAAAGTTTTGCCAAGAAACTTGTTATAATAAAGCTTTTAACTTTTGAAAGGGAAGATGGGGAACAAATTTGTGTTAACAAATAGATAAAGATAACCTATGCAAGACCAGGAGGGTTTAATGCCAATTCTAAGGGACACTAGGTGAAGCTGAAATTTCTGATTTATGCTACAGGCAAATGAACACTGTAGGTCTTAGTTTGTGGAAACTACTTGTGAAATAGCTAAGAAAGCAAGATTTGTGTATCACTGCTTCCTTGGTTGGTTCATTGCACAGCTGAGTATTTTGAAAGAGAATACATTTTGGAACATTGAGTTTTGCAGTAAATTTTAATACTTGTGCAGCAGTCACTGTCAAGGAATGCAGCTATGTATCTTTTATTGATACATAGTTATGAAATAATTTCAGTTTATAAATTAATACACATCTTAAATCCACCTTTATAACCACAGGAAGATTTATATAGCATATAATTCCTACTTCACATTAATACTGATTCAGTCATTGCTGCTGTTCAGGTTTATAGTAGGGCCAAATACATCTTTTGATTTCTGATGTCCCAGTACGGGTGGATACTTTTTGGGTTTTCTTCCTTTCATCAAACTTTCTCAGAAAATGCCAATGGTGTTGAAGACATTTTTCAAAAGTCTCTTCTTTTTCCATCTTTTGTCTGTTCCACTTAGGTGTCTATTAAATTTTCTTATTGTTTTGGTCTATAGTCTTAAATAAAGGGAATTATTTGCTGTCTTTTCTGAACATCACTTTTAGGTTTAGGCGTGTAAAATTTCTATCTGCCTTAAAGTGATAAAAAAGAGCCACAGATATGATAGGTTGAAATAGTTGAATAACTGTGATAAAAAGCAAAGCTTTAGCAGTGTTGGTTAATGCAAAACTGTGTGGGTAAATTATTTGCATTGCTATTATTTGGTGTATGTAACATATAAATTAATTTTAATGTATTGCCAGATTTCTATGGTCTTTCAGTATTCCAACAGCAATTCAACAAATACAAGATGATCTTTCAACTTTACATGCTTGTGGCATTTATATAATATTTTTTGTATTTTAAATATCATCAGTCTTCATATTTGCATGTGTACTATAGATATTTTATTGTTTTTTGATTTTATTTTTTTAATATAAAGAAATGATGCTATTGATGTTTTTATCATATGGGCATATAGGGTCATGGTGCTAAAAACACTGGGGGCTCCCTGGGATCAAGGAGTCTGTTGAGGCAGGGCCTGATGCTAGGGCCTATCCTAGTCCCAGCCAGGAACAGGACAGATGGGGGGCACCAGGCCACCACCAGTTCTGGGCATTGGGCATCTCCGCAGGGTCAGGGACTGGTTGAGGCTGTGCTAAGATAGGGCTGGCTTAGTGAGGCTCATCACTGGGCAGGGCTATGCAGAGCTGGAGACTGGCCTGGCTGCAGTATCACCGGAGTAGGGGCTGACTGCACTGATGGGCTGATATGGGGCCTTAGGCTACAGGCATGTGGGGATCCCCAGGGAGGGGTCAGGGATAATCAAGGCTAGTGGTGACCTAGGGGCCCTGATTTACTGAGTTCTGAAGGGAAAGAGAAAAATTTACAGATGCTACCTTTTTAACCTTTAACAATAAATTCTTTAACTGTTACTCTATAATTCATGGGGGGGGGAACCAAAACAGTTCATTTTTCCAGGATGGAGTTGATAGTATTGTGATCTGGTGAATTTATGAAACAATAGTATTTCACTACTTGCACTTGGCTAGGAAAGATATACAAGTATATTGTGAAATGTGAAAACTTCTTTAGTTTGCATATATTAGTTGCTCATGCTTTGTGATTAATTTCTTTTTTGTGCATTTATCTCCAAATTTAAAATACACAATTCAGAAGGAATTTCCGAATCCAATTTTCACAGTGATAGTTAGAGTCAAAAGCTATGATTTTGCAGGTTATAGAAAGTGGCAAAGTCATCTGTTCATCCCATTTGTCTTCAGCAGGCTTCAAATAGGTGGTAGGGCAGTGCTCTTTTTGAAGAAGCAGGGAGCTTTGGGGATTACAGATAGGCAACATTGTTGGAAGTTTACAAAATCTTAAATTCTGTCACCCAGAGACTTAAAAATCAGTTGTCTGCCTTTTTAAACTCTGCTAGCAGGAAGATGATGAGGCTAATTATATATGTCTGACCAACCAAACGGTATAAATTAGTGTGATTTGTTGTCAATATCCAATTAGATTATAACAGGTTTGTTACACATGACAGTTGTTACTGAGATTTTAAAACAAAAATACTTCTCAACTAAAATGAGTCTTGAAATTTCTTCATGTGGGATATAAATTAGTTATTAATATACTAGTGAACTTGGTCACAGGTGATCTTTAGTGGTTTAGAGTTTAGTGATCTACAGGTGTTCCTTCTATTATAACTGAAGGGATATACTAAAGTTTATAAACCGTGCATGATTATAACAGTCTTTGTCACATCCACTGATGTTTTTTAGTGTTCATCTCACATGCAGAAGGAAGGGCACTACATTTAATAAGGCAGAAGAAAATCTTCATAAGCAAAAATACAGTACTATTGTCCCTATAAATGATGATTAATGCATATGTTAACACTTTAAAATTACTTCCTCTCAAAGTATTTTAGTGGGGTGGGATACAGGCTTAATATGACAGCCCTAATTATAAAAGTATCAATTCTGGAAATTAATGAGAAATTTTATTAAGAGCTCATTGATTATATTTGTGAAGATTGTCTGTCTAATTTAAGTTGCAAAGGTACGGGATGCTATTAAGTGATAATCTCACGCATTTTAACATTTGTGTAATTCTGAATAATTTTGAGGAGATTGTTAAAGAAATTTTATGCTACTATGCTAAAAGCATATTTAACAGTATATTGTTCATACCTCAGTCATTGTCAGCTTCCAGATATAAATTGGAAAACAGGTATAGGTTAGATCACTTGAGAGGCTGGGTGATTAACCTAGTTAGCAGACTCATACAGTCTTTGCTGCTCCACATAACAGCAGTCAGATGGGCATACGTCAGTAGGGCAACTTTGTGTCCTGGTGGGACATATTGCCCTCATTCTTTTGGGCATCTGCAGCATCCGTATTGGTTTCACTGACTTTAAAAAATAGCCCAGATACCTAAAGGTATCTTTTGCCTAACTGCCTTTGTTTCCTCAAGTAGGTTAAGCTTCATACATACTGTTAGCACAAACAGACTTGCTATCCAAACCTCCAGTCTTCCTTTATGATCCCTGTACTTCAACTTTCCCATCCACTGGCTTCAGCTGAATACTCCTCACTGTGCCAGTAATTAACTCAGAGTGGCTGGCAGCTGCAGTCTCCACAGCGACCAGCCTACACTGCTGCAAGTTCTTGGAAGAGGAACCTTGATTCTAACCTAGTCATTGTTTGGGGGGAAATTAAAAACCTGTTATTTTGCTTCATTGCTTTAATGCAAAAAATACAAACCTGATAGAAAATGTAGGTCTCTGGAGAATGATAAACTATTTTTCATTGCCTACAGACAGGCCAACCAAGTGTTATTGGCTGAGAATGTATGTATTTTTTGACTTCTCAGGCTGCTCAAAACTGATGCTGAATTGTGTATGAGAGAGGTCACAGAAAGAGCACACAGTACATTATGGTAGCTGTTCATTTTTTCTAGGCAGAGTTATGCAAATATACATAACTTACCACTCTGTCATTTTTTCTTCTGAGTGGATTTATTTCAAAAGAACGTTGGTCTTTCCTAAGCTGTAATCATGACTTGGCTTGTAGTCTAGGACACTCATTCTGTGACCAGCCTTTCTAAGGGAATAAAGTTGCCTGTAAAGTAAAACTAACTTTTGGGAGTAATATCTGAATTTGTTGCCCTGTTTCTGTGGTCTTATAGTAATATTCACTGGAAATGGAACCAAGTAAAAAGACAAAAAAACCCAAACACAAAACAAAGAAAGAAACCAAACCAAACAACAACAAACACCAAACCAAACAACCAACAAACAAAACACACACAAAAAAACCAAAGCAAACAAACTATCAAAAAACCCGACCAAAGTTAATCTAGCCCATCACTAATGATCAAGTCTTCAGTAAATCTTCCTTCTCCCTAGATGGATAACTCTATATTGGGAGTGTACTGGTACTTCTCATGACACATATGTGTAGAGTTGTCACAGAAACATTCTAACTGGACTGTTCCCATTATAATGCTCAGTTGAAGCAATAAAGAGCTTTTGAAGTATAGACATGCTTAAAATAACTGTTAGTTGAGGGTTATAGAATCTGAAGTGGTAATCTAATTTACCAACTTCTTGAAAGCTGGCTATGGTCACCAAAGTAAATCAGAAGACAAGACAAGAAGATCTTAAAATGGCATCTCTAGTACATCTATTTTTCTAGAAGTAGAGTGGGAAACTGAAGTCATTAGGACAGATTAGGTAACACGCTGATGTAAGATGTGTCAAAAATATTTGTAGAATATTTTTTTTTCCAAAATTGGTAGTACATTAATAAGCTACCTCCCATTTTCACACCCTTGTCTGTATTTTAGATGGTAAGAGGTTATTTTAAACAGAAAAAAAAATTTATTTGATAAATCAAGACTAATCTTAATCCGTAAAAGTGGATACCGAGAGACCATTGCTTTCTAATGTACTCAGTAGTCTCCTAGCAAGACCTACCAGTTGGGTTAAGGCTAATTTGGCCATAAGGTAACATTCCATGAGTATAATTAGTGATGTAATACATCATTGGTGATGTAGTAAGAAAAACTGTCAAGGAATTTGGTAGATACCTCATTTTTTTTAAAGTTAAAATGCTTCTTCACTTCATCCTTTCTCAAGTTTTTCTCAGTTTTCAAACATTGTGATTAAAAGAATATTGTTCCAAAATATTGGGAAAGTAGGATGAGAGTGTAATAATACAAAGTTATGTCAAATGAAGTTGTAAACTGGCCATATAGGTAAGAAAGGATTATTGCAAGACAGTTAATGTAATGAAAGGATGGGATATGACAATGCATTCTCAACTACTGAAATAAAAATGTAAGGACTACAGGTGAAAAGGGACATCTATTACGAAGTTTGCAACTGATGGTGAAATCTGTAATATGGTATGAAATATGATGGTTTTAATAGAAGCTCTAAAAGTAGAGGGGATCCTGTGGTATGGTAGTGCTTGATAAGACTGCAAAAGATAAAAGGTTAAAGAAGTCCATTAACCATAAAATTTTGAATGCACATGAACATTGCATGCTCATGAAAAAATGAATTATTTTGATTTTTGTGTATAATTAGTATGGGAGGGTTAGCCTGCATGCTATTAAAAGAAATTTCGTCAACCTCGAACGTAACGGAAAAACCCACTATAATACAAATTTTCTGTTGAAACAAGAACTTAATATAAAAACATATGTAATAATAACATGCATCTAATATCTTAGCAACTATATGAGCGAAAATCATGGTAAGTGTGCAACAGTTTCTTTGTTTATGTTGTTACATTGTGGGTAGGAAAATGAATCTGAACTTTTTAAAATTTCTTCATCTGCTTAAAATCATAAATTCAACTCTAAATTTGTGCATAAAAATGGTGTGGGTTGTTCTGAAAGGCTATGTAAGGCTTCTGTAGAAAGCAAGATTTTACAAGAGTAAGGTCCATCAGTAATAATTCTTGGAACAAAATCAGACATTCATTTGGTACGCTGTGAAGCGGAACGGTTATGATAGAGGTCCACAGGGAGGACAGGAAAAGTAGCAAGCAAACTGGAAGGAAGTCACACTGGTCTATAAAGACACAACTTAAAACATTAAAACCCAAAAATCACTAAAACGTCTAATAAGTAAAATGGTTCCTTTGTGGATCAGTGGTTCTTTCTGCTGTTGCTTTGTAACTAGTTTGGTTTCAGGGCCATGAATTTATTAATATGTTATAACAGTACTCTGCATGCAAATGTTTTCCTATTCTGTTTCTTTTGTTTCTCTGTTATAAATTATGTATCAGTATTAATAAAATAAAGCTTTCCTCTTTAGAGCATATTTTTAACACAGTGTGGGGACAGGGAAGCTGTAAGTCTGCTTCATGCCCAAACTCTGCTCCTGCCATCCCATTGTACTTCGCATATACATAAAGCAAATCCCATGGGTTTATGCATACATAGAAACAGCAGCTTCATGAAGTGTTTAGCCTCATTTTGTTTGCTTGTGGAATGTGACCTAATCCAGAGACAGAAAATTGCCTAGCTTGAAACGAACGATTTTAGCAATTAAGTAATTTTTGATAGTTTGGGGTTTTTATTCATTTTATATTACTATCTTTGCATATTTGGGAAGGAAAAAAAACTTTCCAATTTGATACATTTTACTTACTTTAAAACTTAGCGCAAAAGTAGCTGACACGAAACGAGCAGAGGGATATTTGACATTACTGATTTGTGTCTCAATCTCATTATGTACTTTTCTTCCTCAGATTGATGATTTATTGCTCTCAACTCTCATCAACAGCTGTGTGACACAATTACCTCGAGGTCCCTTTAAATTATGCATATCTGAATGTTCCTTTATTAAAAAAAAAAAAAAAGCAAGTGCTTCTGGCAAATAATATATAGATATGCTTCATGCAGATAAAAAAAAATTGTATATGCTTTGATTTGAATTACAGTTCTTTGCATAAGAAAAACATCATCTGCAAATGTCATAAAGTAGTAATTAAATAAAATTATTTTAAAAGTGCACAATGATGGAGTAAAGAACCAATGTTAGAATCTGATTTGATATGAAATCACAGGTGCTTCTTTTTCTATTATTTATTTATTTATAGAAAACAGACTTGCACCCAACAAACACTTGCTTTGCATGTTCTTGAAAGGTGAAGTAGCACAGGACTGGTTAAGTACACCTGAGTGGCTTTGATGTCAGGGAGGGAGATGGTAACCAAGTGACAAGCAGAAAACAAGCCATGCAGCTGTGTGCAGGAAGAGGCTTTGTGGGCTGGCTGCTTGGATGTTGCTTTCTGTCAGGGAAGAAATTGGCCTAGCCTGGGTTACTACTTTGGAGAAAGCCTGTTATCAGATGGTTTCCACTGTCAGCAGGTTGTTTTTGCCCTCAGTCTACTTGCAGATAAAGAGCTTTGAAGTGGGATTCTGCAGCATCTTAAGCTAATTTTTCTTGAAGAAGTTACATAAAAGTAGCACAAGGAATAAAAAGGAGTGGTAGGAAGATGGTTATAGCCACTCTCATCTTGGTTATAGAGTGAAACTGTGCTTTATTGCTGGCTTCTAGAATACAGGACTGGTTAATGAAGTCTGAATAGTACATCAGGAGCGGTGTAGCCATGAAAGCAGGAAGATGTTGGACATCTGTTGAGTTCCTTGCAAACTACTAGATGTAGTAATTCTGACAACAGGCTGTGTGCTGGTGGCAGTGAATTCAGAAATATATTCCTTTATTCTGTACACAAAAGAATTTCAGTAGAAAAAGAAAAGCAATATCAGAATGGGTCTGTCCATTTATTTTCTGGTTCTGTTATCGAACTGTTGTTAGCCTTGCCTCTCATAATAACAGTACAGATACCTCCACATTCTTAAATTTATATTACTTTCAAAACCTGTTAGTCTTTCCTTTAATTTTCCAATTTCTTCAGAAAGGACATACTCAGTTGCCTTAAATTTTCTTCTTACAGTCTGGACATAATATATTTGTTTTGTGCCTTATTTTACTCAGCCAATGACAGCTGTCTTCTGCCAGTGATCTGTAGAAATACATTTTTTTCTAATACCATTTCTTTTAATATTTCAAATTAGTATTAAAGTTTAATATAAAATGAAGTTAAAGCCTTGTACTCATAAGTTTATGCTACCATTGAATTTCTGACAAGAATGAAGTATTTGGGGTTTTGCTTACTGATGCATAGTTTTAACTTTTTCTAGAAAGACATTTGCTCAATATTCAGTGTCTAGCTTGCTGGAAATAGTTCAATGAGCACTCAAATGTTCTTGTGGAGATGATGCAAATTCTACAGTTTTGTGTTGTATTATCTTTCAATATCTGCCATGCCTGCTGTTGTGGTTTATTATATTCTGTATCATCATAAAGTTATACAACTCCATTAGTTAGCTTTATTACAGTAAGATCTTTACATGAAGTAAACTGCTTTGGATTATGATATAGTGAATGCAAGGGGCAAATGGAAGGAAAAGAAATTTCATTAAGCTTCTGTTTATATTTAAGATCAGTATAGATTATTTTCTGAACTTACCCTTGCAAGAATCTAATAGTAACAGAGCAAAATATCTAAGATGGTTAATAAATTTGATATGCATACCAACAACTCTAAACTTAAATTCTGGTCATTTTGTTACATTTTATTTTATCAGTTTGTTGTAAAATTTGTATTTGGGTGAATGTACCACCAGGACAACTTTATGTACTAGTTTAGTGAAAGGAGTTTTTCTTGCTGTTCAGGCTATAGCTATACAGATCTTTAAGTGAGGAAGTTAGGATGGTATTTCTAATAAAAAAAGTAACTCACTGTTAGTTTTCCTCTAGTTCATAATGGAAGTATCAGGAAATGCAAATTCTAATTTTTATTTTGAAGTTGTTCTGTGATTTGTATTTTGACAGTATCTTGCACAGTAGTAGGTTGATGCACACCTAATGTCTTGTTACAGAAGCTGAACTTTAAAAATACAAAAGAAGAGAAATACTAAATCTGAATTGTAGTTTTGTAACAATGCTTTTAATAAAATAGCAGAGAAAAAAACCTAAAGAAGAGTTAAAGAGATCTCTTGAATTCGGCAGCCTTTTTCTTGTGCTTCTTCCTTGTGATAAGTAATATTTCCAAGCTCATAAGTTAAAGAGTTTTCCATTTAGGACACTG
>JANHGN010019338.1:11157-37126 GCA_024605025.1 Megaceryle maxima | reverse complement strand
AATAATTAAAAAAAAAAAATTTGGAAATTGAATCTTTTGCACTTGGTGGAGCTGCAGAGCCCTGCAGTGCTTGGCTTGTGCTTGGTGGGGACTCTTCTGTCCTGGGGATGGGGATTCTGGGGGAGGCTGTCCCAGCTCTATAGGCACTCTGAGGTAACTGCTCTGAGCTCAGACCTGAGCCCAGCGTGTGGTGCTGGCTGAGCAAAGCCAGGTCAGTGGTGGGAGCTGCCCCCACGGAGGTGTGAGGGCTTGACCATCTCCAGAGCCAGGCTGTTGGCTCCTTGTTTCTCTGCCCACAATGCCAGGGCAGAGACGCCACCTGGCAGCTGAGCCTCAGGGTCATTTTTGAGGTGGGGAAAGGGGTATCCCTTTGGATCGTTCAGTTTTTGAGGGAGCTGCTGTATCTGAGTTGCTGTACAGACAAATCAGAGGGTTTTGCTTTTGCTTGCCCAGCATCACTGGTGCTGCTGTGCAGGATTCGGCAGCATGGGAAGCTCTTTGCAGCTGCCCAGTGGAGCACTTTGCACTTGGAGCAGGTCACAGGGCTCTCATGAACCCAGCAGATGTTTCACTCGGGAGAGAGCGAAACCTTTCCAAGCTGAGCTCTCCTGCCACTTAAAGCAACAACTATGAGGGGGGGGAGGGAAATCCTACCACTACACAGAAGGTGCATTTCATGCTCTGAAGGCCCTTTCTCAGCTCTTGGGCTGTTGCAAATCCCCAGGAGCCAGCAGTGCCTCACGAACCAACGGAGGAGGTGCAATCCGAACTGATGCTGCGTCCCTGTGAATGCCCGGTTCTGACCTCGGTGGCAGGCGGGCAGCTCAGCGCAGGGAGCTCTATTTATATCAGTAGGAACATCCAGGGATAAATAAAGTAATGTGAGTCAATAAGAATTGACTATAAAGCCAAGATCTTTATTCTCCAAGTGTGTGGTGCCCAAAGCCTACCTCTGCTGTCGGGTTAGTTCTGCTGGAAGCCACTGGGAAGAGCCTCAGCCCCCCTGGCTATGGTGCCGGTAGGTACCGCTGTGGCACAGACCCTCACCAGCCACGGGGGAGAGTGGGGGGGGGCTTGTTCATATCTGAGATAGCAGTGAGAGAGCAGCTGATGTCTTTCTGTTGTCCTTTGGAGAGAAGCACAAGGGCTCTCAGGTGGCATCAAAGCTTTAGATACGCTGGACAGAGCTGGGCTGGGCTTCCAGCAAAGCGCCCTGCACGCTGTGAGCTCACCAAGCACTCGTGCAGCACACTGGACGGAGCTCCCCAGGGAGAGCTCCCATGGAGCTGGGTGCCCAAAGGTTTTTCAGGATGTGGTGCTTGCATTTGCTTTGGAATAGAGGGAGCAGCAATGAGCACCAGCTGCACCGGCCTCAGCCAGGACGTGCCAGGGCAAGGAGCCTGGTTCTGGGTGCGCCAGCCAACCCAACCCTGGGGAGCTCTGATGGACTTGACTCCTCATTGTGCTACAGGGCCAAGCAGTGGGGCTGGGTGAAAGCGCTGGGGGGGGGGGTGGGGTAACTGCCCAGGTTGGTGTCATTGCCTGATACCCCAGGAGGACGAGGGGGCCCTTTGCTGGGGCCTCTTGGTGTTGCCACTCCGGAGTCGGTGCTGAACTGGGACCTCGGCGGCTTTGCTGGCAGGTTCTGGTTCAGGCCAGAACAATCCCTGGCAAGTTTTGCATCCTTGTCCCGGTGTCTCCCCTTCCTCTGCATCCTTTGCTGCCCCCAGCCCTGTTCCTGCCCTGGTGCTCGGGGCTGGATGAGCCCATGAGAGCCTCCAGCCAGGCTCCGGCAGCTGCTGCTGCTGTGAAGGTTAGAGATGTTTTTCTTCTCTTTGAATGGAAAAAGTGGGTGTTTCTCTGGAAAACAAGTGCCAGCCCCACTGCTGCCTGCAGGCTGGCAGCACAGGGATGCTGCTGCCTGTAGCACGGTGCAGTGTTTGTCATCAGGGGTGGAGCATCATCTTTGCCATCTGTAGCTTCCTCCAGGTCTCCGCCGAACCCCAAATGCCTCTTCATTTATATGCCAGATAAGTGAGTAAAATTTCATAGCAAACAGGCACTTCATTAATCACCTGCTTTTACCATTCTGCTCACTCCTGGAAAGGAATCTGGGCTCTTGATAATGGCTCCGTTGTCCAGGCATGTGCCTCGAAGACTGATGCACCTGTCTGAGCAACGAAATAGCTTTGCAGAGAAATATGATCGCCCGAAAACCCAGGGCTCTACTGACAGCAGGACTCAGATAAGATAATCTTCCTATGCCACAGGGTAGGTGAACAATACTTGCATTATAGATTAGAGCCACGCTCAAACAAAGAGGTTATTCTTATTCTCCCCCCCCCCTCCCCTTAATAAATGCATTTTGTTGAAAACAATTATGGCTTTTCGGACAAGTTTGCTGCCTAGGCAGGGGAATGAGGCCGAGCCCTGGGGAGAGACAGAAGCACCAGGGGCTGTCATCAGCCAGCAGGCATCTGCCTCGGCCTCGCCGCAGCGCCCACACTGCCCGCTGCCAACGGGCCCGTGGAACCACGCGGCTCATCCCGGGCAACCGGAGCTGCTCTGCGCCCGGTGAGGTACCAAGGGCTGCAAGACGTCAGCCTTGTCATTCCTTTAGAGCAGGGAAAGCAAGGCAGCTCAGACACGTGGCTCTGTGCTGTGGGTGAGCTGCGCCCGTGGCTGTGGGAACCCTTGTCCCTCCTGCCCCGGCCCCTGCGTGGGCTGTGCAGTGTCCCTGGGCAAGCAGCGGGCACGTGTGGCTCCGCTCGTACTGTTGGCTCAACATGGGCGTGTTCCAGCTCCCTGATGAAGAGCATGTGGAGGGTTAATGGCTGGTTGCTTGGTTTGGTGGTATTTGTTCCTGCTAAGTCTCTCCAGAAGCTGCCCTGGCATTGGGAGGTCAAGGACAGCAACTGGGAGCTCAAACAGGAACTGATAATTTGCCACCCATGACACCAGTGTCTGTGGTGGGGGAGAGGGGAAGGAGAGACAGGCAGGGCAGTGTGGTGTGCTGGAAACAACAGGGTCTGCAGGTTGTGACCTGGCAGTGGCCCAATCCCCTCTGCAAGTGTTTGGCTCCGGTTGGTTTGGTTTTTTCAGGGATGGTTTAAAAAGGACAAGAACAAGCATGGATGCCACGCGTGTTGCCCCGTATGTGGGGTACCTCCATGGCAGATGGGGCTTCTCTGCCCCCACAACCACCCCCTCCCTCCAGACAGCAGGTGTGGGCACTGCCAGCCCCTCGGTGGTGCGGGTGGTCTCCAGGTCACGGTGCTGTGCCAGAGTCACCATCACGGCATGGCACCCAGGTCCCCTCTGCCTTCTCTCCCCTTGCAGATGGACCCGGTGCAGAAGGCGGTGATCAGCCACACCTTTGGCGTGCCCGCACCGCTCAAGAAGAAGCAGTTCATCTCCTGCAACATCTGCCACCTGCGCTTCAACTCTGCGGTGAGCGGGGCCAGTCCCGGGGTCAGCACCTGTGGCCGAGCCAGAGCATCCCAGTGGGGACACCATGCTGGTGCCCATCATGCAGGCAGCAGCTCCTCAGAGCTCTGCCCTTTCTCTCTCTGCAGCTGTCCTGATGTTTCCCCTGACATAGGACAAGAGGAAACAGCCTTAAGTTACCCCAGGGGAGGTTTAGGTTGGAGCTGAGGAACAATTTCTTCCCCTTGAGGGTTGTCCAGGGCTGGCCCAGGCTGCCCAGGGCAGGGGTGGAGTCCCCGTGATCCCTGGAGCCGTGGAGCTGTGGTGCTGAGGGCCGGGGTCAGTGGTGCCCTGGCAGTGCCAGGGGAGCAGTTGGACTTGATGAGCTGAAATGTCTCTTCCAACCTAAACAATTCTATGATCCTGTTCTATGACATATCCCTGCCCGTGGGTCAGCGTTTGCCCTTAAGCTGCTTTATTGACCCGTGCAATTCCTACCCGGTCCTCGGGAGCTGAGGATAATCTTCCCTGCCTTGGCTTCCCAAAGCTCTGCTGTGGCAGGTTGTTTTTGCTTTGTTGTTTTGGGTTTTTTTTTCCCCAGCCTTTTGTTCTAAATAAATCAACCCCCTTGTAGAGGGGAGGGCAGCAGCTCTGGGGGCTGCTCTCGCATCCCCTGGGGCAGCTGGTCCTGCCTGGACACCGCACCCGGCCAGGCTGGCTCTGAGCTGCATCAGCAGAGCCTGGGGCAGGTGCTGCTGCTCTGCCAGCAAAAGTCAGCGTTCCTGGGTTTTCATTATTCCGCTCTGCAGCGGAGCGGAGCAGCCTGGGGAAGAGCAGGGTTCTCCCATTCCGAGCCACATCCCATCTGGAAGCGCGGTGCTGGGAGAGTCGGTACCACCGGGCACTCCCGCTGCCCTCGCAGGCACCCTGTGCCACCCTGCCCACGTCCCCCCCTTCCCCGGGTCACGGTTGCGGGAGCGCGGCGCAGACCCTCGCACGCCACCCGGGTTCCTGCGCAGAGCGGCAGCGGTGCCGGGTGACCTACTTAGGCTGCAGCCCAGCCCCGTCCCAGCCCCGCTATCTGGGGGCAGTTGATTGTATTTGCTAATGAGGCCCCGCTCTCGGGTGGGCCCTTCGCTTTCCCACGTACCCAGCCCTGGCTGCGCAGCCCCGGCCGCCGTTCCCAGCCCGCGGGGGGAGGGAAGGGAAGGGATGCTGCTTCATACCGAGCACGGGGAGCCTCAGCCAGCCTCTGAGAACGCCGTGCAAATTAATCTGCGCTGCTCAGCGGTACGGTGTCTTAATTCATATTGGATTGACTCTCCATAAATTGCTAAACCGTGGTTGGTTTGGGGGGACAATGCAGCATTGTCCCCGACTGCGGAGTACACAAATGTTCGGGTGATTTGCTTTTGTGTACGTTTTTATCAGTTTGGTGCAGGCATGAACCCATCAACACGCACTTCATTATTCAGCATTTGCTGGGAGAAAGGAGCCTGTGAATGTAAATTGCATGTTAGACACCCGTTAGGTTACAATGGGGGACGTGTCCTACCCCGCAACGTCCCTTTTTATTTTGCTTTTTACAGCTAGCGATTCACTGTATGTTTCTGAGGCCATAAATTTTGCTTGAAAGCTTCTTTTAAAAGTGACTTGATGCATTTAATCAGAGCAGGGTCCTTATCTCAGCCTTGCAATGTGGTGATGTCTTAGGGAGGTGATCCCTCGGCCCGGCCCCAGTGTGAGCAGAGAGGTCTGGCAGAAGGAGGGAGGCGGCTTGCGCTGCACCCGGCTGAAAACACCACCTCCAAGGTGGTCCTGGGGATGAATGTAACCAGGGGAGGTGGCTATACTGAAAACGTGTCCGAGCAGCCGTGCTCTGGGGCTGACCCCTTCACCCACCCTCCCCGTGTCTGTCTGTCTGTCTGGCCACAGCACCGACACGGCCGTGCCCATCTCTCCCTCCCCAGAACCAGGCAGAAGCCCACTACAAGGGCCACAAGCATGCGCGGAGGCTGAAAGCCATCGAGGCCATGAAGAACAAGCAGAAGGTGGCGGGGACTGCGGTGGTGGCCGCCGGCCAGGACAGCACAGCCGACTTTGCCCCCAGCCCCGAGGGCAGCGAGGAGCCTGGCAGCACAGGTACGGGGCAGGGGCTGCGGGAGGGTCCCACACTGGCAGCCGGTGACACCAGAGCATCCTGACTGGTTCCTGGGGGGGCTTGTGGTGTTTGTGTTCCCAGCCCTGCTGTGGCTGCAGCATCCCCAAGAGCCCAAATAAATCCTGAACCGCAGCAGCCTCGTCACTGAGCATCCCACCATGGTCAGCTACTGGTCGGGCTGAGGAGGCTGTGGTTGGTGTGGTGTAAATGCCACCACCAGCAATTAGTCAATGAGCTGCTGCACTCCCCTGGCATCCCTAGCTGGGGCAGGGTGGGAGTCCAACCCAGGAGCTG
The DNA here is from genome assembly GCA_024605025.1 of Megaceryle maxima. Lineage (NCBI taxonomy): Eukaryota > Metazoa > Chordata > Aves > Coraciiformes > Cerylidae > Megaceryle > Megaceryle maxima. The sequence continues at coordinate 31,245 of JANHGN010019338.1, read as the reverse complement.
GGGCAGCTCACAGCCCTGGGGGGAACCTGCATGGTGGGTGTTTCCTTCCCTGTGATGCGGTGCTTGGTTCCCCCTGATTTGGTGTTCCCCCCCGATCTGGTGTTTGTTCCCCCCCGATCTGGTGTTTGTTCCCCCCCCAATCTGGTGTTTGTCCCCCCCCGATCTGGTGGCTCTGGGAGCTGTTGTGAACAGCTGCAGGAGGGGTGGCATTCCCCGCCCATGCCCTGCTGGGAGCTCACCCATCCCCAGGGCTCTAGGGACAGGGCTGCTGGGGTCCCTGTTCCCCACCCCGGAGCTCAGTCGGGCTTTGTGCTGAGCCCGGCTGCCACGAGCTGCAGGTAAAACCAGTAACAGGAGAGATCTGGGGAAGAACCATCCTCGGCAGGGATGAACACGGGCAGGTGGTTCCCGAGATGGGAGGACAGAGCTGCTCTCTCAAAACCCGTTCAAGCCCAGAGAACTTTTCTTCTCACTTCTTTCTTTTCCCCCCCCTTTCCTTTCCCTCCTGCCAGCTCCAGCCAACGGCCTGCCCGAGCCGGAGGGTGAATGCAGCAGCCTGGGGCTGACGCCCAGCGCTGAGGAGTCGCCCGTGGAGCTGTCGGGCAGCGTCGCCCCGCTGGGCTCCCCACCGGCCTCAGAGCTCTCAGAGGGCACCTCGGACGTCACCAGCGTGGCTTCCTCGGCCGCACAGGCAGCCGAGACGCAGGCAGCTGAGTCGGGCAGCAGCGTCAGCTCGGCCCCTGAGAGCGAGAAGGAGGGGAAGAAGAGCAAGCAGCACTTGTACTGTCCCACCTGCAAGGTCACCGTCAACTCCCTGTCCCAGCTGGAGGCTCACAACACCGGTAAGGGCATCGGGGACGGGCCCCTTGTAGCCCCATCCTGGGCTCCGTGCGGAGCCTGCTGTGCTCCGTCACCAAACAGCCTCACAGGGAACCCATGAGCCTTAATGAACGTTGATTTAATTAAAAAGGGTTATTTAAGGTGGCTTGCACAGATAAGTGGTGGTGTTTTACCTGTGCTGCAGCTTATGGAATGAATTTTAGCAAGGCCAAGCACTCTTATTGTTCATGTCTCTTAATTAAAGATCTTTACAGATACATTTAATCAAGTGATTGGAGGCTACTTTACGTTCCACTGCAGTTTGGCTTTAAGCTGACAGGACCCTGAGCACCTGGGCCTCCTTCAGACCCAGGATAATCCTCCCCAAGAGCAGCTGGTGGTTTGGGCTCCGGGTTTGGGCTCCTGGTTGTTTTGAGAAGCCCCTTGGGAACCTAATGAGCTTCAGAGCCCAGCAGCAAGCAATGTCTCTTTGGGGCGCACACCAGTTGGGGTTGGTGGGGGTCCCCCTGAAGCCTGGCGGTGGCCAGAGGGGAGAAGGGGGTGGCCGGACCCCCTGGGGTGGTGCCAGGGACCCCTAGGAGGGTCTGTGGACCCTGCAGTGCCAGCTCCCAGCTCGCCCCTTTCTGTGGAGGATGCTAACGAGGGACGGGCATCCCGATTTTAAAGCGAAGGGCTTTATCTCCCCCAGGTCAGTAAGAACTGGAGACCAGTTGCAGCAGCAGCCATGCACAGGGGTCAGCTCAGGACACCGCTGCGGCTTAGCTGCAAATGTGTCCTTTTGCTTTTGTCAGCTCCAGTTACAAATTTAGGAGCTGATTTGGGGAAAAAGAACAAACAAACAAAATGTTTGCAGGCTCGCGCTCCTCCGTGGCTGTCGCAGGGACTCGGGCTCCTTGCTTAACGCCTTAAAAAATAGAATGAATTAGCAGTGGCTTAAATTACTTGCCCACCCCCACACCACCATCCCAACGGGACAGAGCACCCTGTCCCCAGGTGTGCCTGGATTTTGGGTTCCTCCTTCCCCACCTCTGGTAACCCCGCTGAGCTATTCCTGGCTCCGCGGCCGGATCCTCGCTGACCTTGGGCAGGGCTCAGAGGCTGCAGCACAGCGGGCGACGCGCGCCCGGCTCTGCAGACTGTGCTAACGCCCGGGGACAGGCGACAGGCTCCAGCACACGCTTAAAATAGGAGTTTCTCCAAAGGTCTGGCACATGGAGAGGGATGAGGGGGGCGGGGGGGGTGTCTTTGGGAAGCTGAGCATCTCTGGTCTGCCTGCAAAGCGCAGCTGGCTATGAGAGCTTGACAGGGTTTGGGAACAGGCTGATGCATCCCTGTCAAGAGTCTGTGCTCCCAGTCCCTTCTGCTGGGCACAGGTTGGGGGAGTCCCCAGCACCACTGGGTGGGTTGCTTTGGGGGGGCATCCTTCCTTCTGCCGTGGCGCTCAGCACAGTGCTGGGCTTGTTTGCAAAGTTAATGTTTGCCAAGTGTCCCCTCTGCCACCCAGGCGCCAAGCACAAGTCGATGCTGGAAGGTCACAGCACCCAGATGCGGCGAGGCCGAGGGAAACTCCTCTCCCGGGCGGGGCACAAGTCCAAGCGGATCGGCAACAAGGGCAGCATCAACATCCAGAACAAGGCGTTTCACTGCCAAGTGTGTGAGATCTACGTGAACTCGGAGACCCAGCTCAAACAGGTGATGATGCCAGGCCTGGCATCTGCCTTTCCCCTGGGCAGACCCCTCGGGGGTGTGTGTGGGGGGGTGGTGTGAGGGTACCTGATACCCCAGCAGTGCCACGGGGCTGCCCTGGCTCCGGGTGATCTCACTGTTCTCCCCTCCCAGCACATGAGCAGCCGGAGGCACAAAGACAGGCTGGCAGGGAAGCCACCCAAGCCCAAGTACAGCCCCTACAACAAGCTGCAGAAGAACGCTGCGCTCGCAGTGAGTATTCTCAAGGTACCTGTCTCCCTGCAAATTACCCACCTGGTTTCTCTCTGAAATGTCATTTGTCGTGTCAGCCGCCTCTTGACAAGAGACACGGGCTGCTTTTCTCAAAGCCTCGGTTCCCATGGTCACGTCTGAGCTGCTCCCCTCAGGGCTGTAGCAATGAGAGGTCTTTATTCGTGGTTCCGAGCCTTTGTTCACAGGAAGGAAAGCGTGGGGATAACTCGTGAGTCCTCCGGCAGCCACGGTGCTTTGGCTCTTCTGCCTGCCCCGCGATTTCTGCACGGGAGGGCTGCGGTGGTCAGGTGCTGGGGGCTGGCATAGCTCGGTTAAACTGAGCCTAAGCGTTCACTTGCTGAGAATCACAGGGACTTTGGCAGCAAAAGTCATCCCAGGGAACCAGTGGAAAGCGCTGATGCCGAGACCAGCCCAGGCACTGCAAAAGCCAGGGCAGGTCTTTGGGCCAGCCTGATGGGGTTGAGGAACCTCCCTGGGCTGGGGAGAATCACCACTGGGTGATCCCTGCCTGCTCTGACCCAGAGCAGCCGAGCTCGGGGACCAGGGCTGTGGGATGGAGCATGCGTCAGGTCGGGGCCAGGGGCTGCGTTCACTGCGGGGACGTGCCAAGAGCTTGGCCGAGAGCGAAGGTGGGCAGGGGCTGCCATGGAGCTGCCTGTCTGGCCTGGGGATCTGGGGCTGGGGTCTCTCCTGCAGCCAGGTGCTTCACAGCATCTCCTCCTCCCTCCCCACAGTCCAAGCTGGCCTTGCAGAAGCATCTCACCAAAACTCTGGCCACCCGATTCCTGCCAAGCCCGCTCACCACGGCCGCCGTCTGCGCCATGCCCGGGCCCCTCGCCCTGAGACCAGCCGCTGCCACCACCCTCTTCCAAGCCCCGATTCTCGGACCAGCCCTTTTCCGAACGCCACCGGCCCACGTCCGCACCACGCCAGGCCCCATCGTCTTCGCACCCTACTAGAGCCCCTCGCCCACCGAGGGTCTGTCCGCCCCGGACTGGGCTGTGCCGCGGGGGTGCGCGGGGATGGGTGGCACACCCGGGCACGCTGCTCTTCTGGCTGGTGGGAAACCATAGTCGTAGATGTCAACCCCGGCTTCTCCTTTGCTTCGAGCGAGCTCCTGCTGGAGTGAGATACCCTGGCAGAGCCCAGCCAGCCCTGCCGTGCACCCTGACCCGTGCCAGCCCCGTGCCCAGCAGAGGAGCCCATCGCACGGGAGAGGACGGTGCCTGAGTCACCAGGATGGTCTTGTGGCCAGGGGCTGCCTGTCCTTGGTTCACTGGCTTCTTGTTCATCACCAACCCAGTTACCAGACCGGAAGAAGAGGAGCTGGCTGGTCCCCAGGGGAAGTAGCATCCCTCTGGCCAGCTGGTCCCCGCCAGCCCAGTGGGAAGGGAACTGTGAGGGGAGTCTCAGCCCAGCTCTTACTGAGTGAAACAACCCCAGCACAGATAGCAGTTGGCAGTTCCCCTCTCAGACCGGGCTGGCTGTCCCCTCACCAGCCCTGCACTGACTGCTGGCCGGGGGTTTCCATTCTGCCCACCAGCCCCCTATGGCCCATAACCCCCTATGTCCCACCAGCCAAAGAGCCCCTGCCGCAGCAGCACCGGCCACCCCGACCATATCCTCACTCCGAGAGCAATAGCCGAAGGCCAGGGCCGGTGCCTCCCCCCTCCAAAAGCACACTGCCCCTGCCCTGGCCCCCAGAAGCACACAACCGGGCACGCTGCTGGAGACGGGCTCCGCTCCAGCCCAGTGAGGACAGGAGAGGAGGTGACCCTGTGCTCGGTGCCAGCTGTTCGCCTCTGTCCCACCCGCGGGGGACAGCCCTGCCCCTACCTCCCGGGAGATGCTGTGAGGCTGAGTGAATGTCCCTAAAGCACTTTTGGTTCTCCAGTGAAAAGCAACGCTGCTGCTCGCTCGCCACCGTGCCCAGCCCTCCAACCCCGTCCCCATTTGGAGCTTCCAGGGAGTTACCGATGATTCCCAACAACAGAGGTGTCCCCAGCAGCCTGGACAATCAGGTACAAAGGAGCAGGCAGCACCCACAGCCCGTGCCCAGCGCTCTCCCTGCAATGCTCCCGTTGTAGCCTGTGGAGAGCTGGGCTCCGGAAGGACCCCAAAGCCACAGCTCTGCCTCTCACTGTGTTCAGCAAGCCCAGCGATGACCTGGTCTGAGAACTGTAACCACAGCGCTGCGGGTTCCCAGCGCGCTGCTGTGAATAGAAACGTGCAGGAAAGTTGCAACCCAAAGGGACCTTACGCTGGAGTGACACCCACCCCCATCTATGCAATCCAGGGGAGCAGCTCACCCACCGCCAACCCCCCACCTCGGCTGCCGGCGTTTTCCTTTGGTGCTCACGCCGTCTGCACAGCCGGGAGCGGTGCTCGGAGCAGAAAAGTCCAACACAGCGCTTGGTTCTGTGCAGCCGCTTCCACCCCTGCCCCGTCCCCCAGCCCAGGGACTGCTGCTGTGACCCCACGTTCCTGCCCAGCCCTTGGGAAGAGAAGCTCAGCTTGTGTCCCTGGGAACCCAACGCACAAGCGCACGCAGCCGATGTCTCGGCCGTAAGTGATGCCTGGATTTCAGGAGGATCTTGCCCAGCGCGCTTCGCAGGGTCCTGGCAATGGGAGGTGACCAGGAACCCACCAGCAGGTAACTCAGGTGGCCAAAATAGTTCTGCTTCCAGAGCTGGAGCCTCGAGCGAGGGCAGGAACCTGTGCAGAGGGAGCGGGGCAGCCCAGAGCTGAACGCCTGCAACTGGAGGGCCCGTTTCTCACGCCATGGGCAGCGCTGGTGCCACCGCTGCGCTCCTGCCACGCTGGATGGGAGTGTGAGGGAGCTCCTGGGTACCAATTCATCTGCCCAGGGCAGCTCCACTCCACCCCAAGGCAGGAGGGAAGTGAAGGCGGCACCAGGAGAAGAGGAGTTGAGGTTGGAAGGCTGGGGTAGAGACAACTGGGAGGTCTTAGTGATGGTGGGAGCTGTGGCTGAGAGAGCAGCTGTGGGAAGGCAGGCTCCCAGCAGCAATGGCTTTGACAGGAGCAGGGAGATGGTCCCACAGCCCAGGGGATGCTGCATCCCACAGGCCAGGAGCTGGCGCTGGCAGGAGGGACACAGCTCCACAGTGCCAGGCAGCCTGTGGTCAGCCCAGCTCCAGCCCAGCCCTTGCTCATCTCACTGTGCCCAGCCCCATCCACTCGCCAGTCACTCCCAGCCCTGGCAACAGCAGAGGAGGGCAACGTGTCCCTGAGGGCTGCACAGCCCCTCCCTGCCCAGTACCCACCAGCCTCAGGAGCACGTGGAGCCGGGAGCAGCCGGCTGCGGCCACCACGCTCCAGCCTGCAGAAGCCTCTCAGCTCTGGTGGGTCTTTCCCCTGCGTTTTCTTCTAAAACCCCTTTGCTGGCAGCAGCAGTGGCTGCTCCCGTCCCCCTTCCACCAGTGGAGTCCTAAATACACTCCTACACTTGGCACTTTAACCCCTTGAAAGCCATTCCTTCTAATAATACTGCAACGAGCTGCGTAAGAACAGGCTCCCTACTGCATCCCCCCCTGCCCCAGACCCCCCGCTCCTGCGCTGTCCAAAGCATTTACTGCCTTTGACTTAGCAGATGCTGTACTAGGTGTAGGGCATAGTCCATAGCTCGGTAACGTGTGCCCCTCTGTACATAACCTTGGAGTGATGTGAACAGTTTGATTCAAAACAAACAAACAAGCCCACAAAAATGGAATAAATAAGACTCTAGGGACTTGGCCAGTACCCCTCCTGTAATGTTCATTGTATATTTTTTTTTTTGATGTATTATAACTGTTGGGAAAAAGAAACAAAAGAAAAAAAAAAAGAAAAAAAAAAGGAAAATATTTTGATAATCGAATCTCATCGCTTTATGGTGTTACTCAGTAAATAAAAGGAACAAGTATAAACAAGCCAGGGCTTGCTAGTCGAGTGCTCTTCCTAAATCCAAAGGGAACAGGTGTTGCTGGGAAGGACTGGGGCACTTCTCCCTGTCTTGTGGTGGTTCCCAGAGGAGGCACAGCCCCCAGTGCCGGGGCGGGCTGCGGGCAGTGCCAGCTTCCTCCAGGTCATGGCTGTGGCTGCAAGCAGGAGGAGGAGGATGGTGCAGCACACTGGGTGTGGGCACCCTGCCCGCAGCGACAGCATCGTGCCCTGCTCCTCCACACCGTGCGCTCACCGGGGTGGGATGACGGAGAATTTCTGCAGGTAACGGAGCTGGGAGCGCTGCCAGGTAAGGGGTGACCTGCCAGGGACCGGCCGCACCACCGAGCTGGCTGGAGTGGGCTAAGGGTGGGCTGGAGGCAGGGCCAGCACCTGGGCTCTTCTCCCATGGCACCGGTACATATAAAAGAGAGCTGCTGGAGGGAGAGGGAATCGCCTCCTCCAGCCCGGCAGTGCTGAGCCGTGGAGCTGATCCCCACCTGCCGGCCAGCCCGGCTGTGCCACCCGTCCAGCCGCTGCCCCCGGCGTGGGGAATCCGGCACTGCCAGGGCTGGGCGGGGGAAAGAGCGGTCCCTGTCCCAGCGCAGGGAGACAGGTCACCTCTCTCATCCTCAAAGACCTTCCCCAGCCCTGGGATGCCCGTTCCTCTTGCCACTGTGCCAAGCCGCTCCGGTCCCCGCAGGCTGCGCGACACCAAACAGGCTCAGCGGGAGGTACGTGTGAGGGAGACAGGGAGGTGAGGAAGAGGAGGTGGCAGTGGAAGGGAAACCAAGGCTCAGCCATCCAGGGATCCGCTGCCCTTGTTCTTGCGACTCAGGGGGAAGGCAGACTTGCTCTGTGGCTGCGTCATCTTACTGGCCAGGTAGATGAACGGCTCGATCAGCGTGCGCCGGTCAGCCACGGACACCTCCCACAGCTTCACTTTTTCACCCTTGGCCCAGTGTTGGGCTGCGTCATGGTCCACCCTGCGCTGCTCCTGCAGGTCACACTTGTTGCCCAAAACCACAATGGTGACCTGTTTAGGAAAGGGCAAGATGAGTCCCTGAAGGTACCAAATGTAGAGCTGAATGGTGCTGCCTGGCTCTGCCCTGAAGACCCCCAGGGCCAGGTCCAGTCCTGCAACTAATTCCCCCTCCATGCTAAGGCTTTTACTGGGTCTAAGCAGCCCCACCGTGGAAGGGCCGGTTGAGCACACGCACACTCAGAAAGCACCCCAGGCCAGGAGCCAGTTACAACGGAGAGTCTTACAGAACAGGAACCCCTGTCACTGTCTTGTGACAAGCTAGAGGAGAAGCTCTGGGTGAGAACTTGAAGAAGGGTGGTAGATCCCCCCCTGCAGCCTCCTTCCCACAAAGCGTACTCACCTCTTTCTTGTCTTTGGACTTGTCAATCTCCTTCTTGAGGAGCTCCACCCGCTTGAAGGACTCCTTGCTGTCGGTGCTGTAGACCAGCACGTAGCCATCTGTGCAGGAGAAGCAGTGCTTGGGAAGCTCCAGGCCGTCCCGCAGGCCCCTCGTGTCGTAGAAGCGGACCTGCTCACGCACCCCCCGGTCCGTCTCGATGGAGCCCACGTAAATGTCCTCCTGGGTCTCGATCATCTCGGAGCCTGCCAGAGAGGGGGGCAGGGGAGACGTGGGGACCCTGGCCAGAGAAGGGGGCAGGGGGAGACGTGGGGACCCTGGCGAGGGAGCTGGCCCGGGCAAAACCCAGAGACTGGGGCAGGGCAGCGAGTCTTTCCTCCTCTCCCCTGCCTGGGTGCTTAGGGGGGGTCTCCAGGTACAGCCCCACCCGAGGGCCCAGGCCCTGCCCACCGGCAGCCCGGGGCTGGCAGCATAGGGCCCTGCCCGGCTCCCTTCCCGTCCCCCCGGACTCACCGACCACATGGTTCCCGTAGAGCAGCTGCTCCAGGATGGACGTTTTCCCGACGGCGGCCTGTCCGCACACCACCACCTTGCAGCTCTTCCCCATGCCGCTCGGCGGGGCCGCCGACAGGAACCCGCCTGCGAAACGCGGCTGTCAGGGGAGCGCGGCGGGGCGGGGACACGGCCTGAGGGGTTACCGGGAGCCCAGCCCGCGACTATCGGGTGCGGGGGGGAAACGCGGCTGTGCCCGGCTCAGGTCTCACCCTGCGGGGCAGCCCGGGGCAGCGCAGCGGAGGAGCGGGGGCGGGGCCGGGCAGAGGGGCCGCCGGGGCTTCACCTGCTCGGCGGTGGCGGCGGAAAGGGTGCGGCGAGGCCCGTGCAGCCCACAGCGCCCTCTGCGGGCCGGCGGACGGACCGGGGCCTACCGGGATCCCGAGGGTCGCGGTGACGGCGGGTGGGGGACCGAACCCCGCCCCGGTGCCCGGCCCCGTCCTCCCGTCGGTGGGCGGACCCCGAGCCGGTCCCGCCCCGCTCTTGCCGGCACGCGCGCCGCCGTTGGTGTCAGAGGAAGCTCTGCCCCTTCCGGCGGCGCGCCCGCCCCCGCCCGTCCGCAGCCCGGCCCGGCGGTAAGATGGCGGCGGCGGCCGAGTGCGATGTGATCATGGCGGCGCCCGAGGGACCCGGCGAGCCCGAGAGCGAGGAGGAGACGCGGAGGTAGAGCGGCGGCCGGTGTCGCCTCGCGGTGGGCCGGCCGGGGCTGGGCTCCGTGAGCCGGGGCCCGGCGGGTGGGTTCGGCTGGGGGAGCCGGGGGCGGCTCGGGGCCGGGGCGACAGGTCCCGGGGCCTCGGTGCGGGTCCGCCGCCGGTGCTTGGCCGCCTTTTCCCGCGCGGGCCGGCGCCGCGGGCGGGCAGGACCCCCCGGTCTCCTGCTTGGAGCCCCTCGGGTTGCGGGTCTCAGGGGCGCTCAGGGCACCGACAGCTCCCGACCTAAGGGGGCCGGGCCGGGCAGTCCGCGTTCCCGGGGGACTGCGGCAGGTCCCTGCCCCGGGGCGGGCCTGGGAGCAAAGGCCTTTCTCCAGGCGGAGCCTGGTCCCGCCGGGATGTGCCGGCCTCTCTCGGCCGGGGCTCCCAGCGCGGGCCCGCCCGGGGATGTGCCGCCGCATACGGCGTGGGGCTGTGCGCGCTGCCGGGGGTGCTTTGCCCGGGGGTGTCTCGGGGGTCTCCGTGTGTGCCGGGGTTGGAGCACAGGCCCTGCAGTGGAGCCAGCCTGCCTTCGGTCCGTGGGACTTTGGGTGTCCTAGAAATAGAATTAACACCTTTTTCTGCCTCGAGGCCCCGCGGGTTGCCGTCTGAGGAGAGCTCTCTGCCGTCACTGAGGATGAGGAGGAAGGTATTAAACTGTGGTGTAGAAGGGAAGCTTTGGAAGCGTAGGTTTGAGTCTCTTCACATCTCCATCGTACCCAGTTGCCCTGTCCCTGGGACCGCTCGAAATCTCCAGTGTTTGCCGTGTCCCGCCCCGCTGCGGGTAGCGGGGGAAGCCTCAGATGCAGGCGAATGTTTGGGCAGAGTCCTGCTGAAAAATCATTACTGGAATTCAAGAGCTTCTTCAGGTTCCAGTAACAGGTTCATTTCTAAAGCGATTTGGTGCACCTCGCCCAGGGGAGCAGATGGTGTCTGAGGCTGGGGGTGGTGGGAATCTCCCCTTCCCCCCCAGTTCCTGCACGTTTTCCTCTCGGGAGCTGGTTCCCAGCAGCAGCAGAACGGTGCAGTCTCTGCAGGCGGGGAGGTGGGAAGGTCCCATGTCGAGGAAGCTCCGCTGGCTCTGCAGCATCTTACGCTGGCAGTTGACTCTCTTGGGGAGAGGAGAACTATTTCTGTAGAAGGTGAGGTGCTTGCTCTAGAAAATTTATTCAGTGGATGGAATTCAAAGGAGGAAAGAAAACTGAAAGTGGCCTCTGAGGGACAGTATTTTCTAAAGCATTCTGATGGCCCGAGGTGGTTTGTGCTGCTTGTTTACTGTCAGAAATGGAAGACTTAAGGAGCCGGCTTCCTGGTGATGTCATTCCAAGGAGCTAAATTAGATGTTGCTGAGGAGGCACCTGGATGTTGTGTAAAGAACAACGGCGAATTGCACGGCCTGTAGTGTTGGGAAACCCCATTTATGGGCAAGTCATCCCTGCCCCCGGGTTAGTTAAATGTGGTGTTTGAAATGTTAAAAACACCCGAGTGTAAAAACCACGCCAAAGGCAGAGCCCTCTGCTGAGAGTGACCTGTGACATCACCCACCCTCCCAAGTCTCGCTGCAGAAACGATGGGAAACCAGTTGCCAATGGATGGACTGCTAGGGGAGGGCAGAGTGGGGGTGGAAACAGCTGGATCAGCAGGTAGCCCTGGGCCCCTGCCCCCTGAGAGAAGGCTCAGCTCTAAAAATCAGAGGGAGTCTGGGGTTTGTCTCAGTGTCTTGAGATTTGTGGGTTTCGTGAGGGGCTTTTGCAGCGTTTCCTTTGTTGGTGTTGGGATTTTGCTCCTTTATCTTGCTAAAGGAGAACTGGGGGGCTGGGTAGGAGACAACGATCTACTTCCAGTTACTCATTTGGGTCGCTCAGGAAGCTCAGGCCAGGGTAGATTTTCTCAGGGTCCTGTCCATTAACCTCTTCTCTCCTTCGGCCCTTCCTGGCTTACACCAGTTACTGAATTAGGCTTAATTAGCCTCATGTAAATTAGGGTGATACTCCTCTTATTACAGGGAGTAGTTAGAGGCCTAATTAGGTGTCTTAATGTTTGTGAACCTTCTCGAGGCTGTGCTGGCACCCTATGAACAGGCATCCACAGGCACCGGGATCCGATTTGGTGCAGCTTTTGTGATGTGTCCGTGTGAGCTTCTATAAAACAACAGCCACAAGAAGTGAAAACCTTTCCTGGATTGTTAAATCAGCATCAAGGGTTTCCATGTTCCGTGCTTGCTCGGGAATTACAATACAATGAGAGACAGACACTTCCCTTAAGGACTCAGCTTTGTCTGAACACATGATTCTGTTCTCTGTGGCTTAATAAAATGAGGAAATTAGCAAAAGTAGGGATCTGTGATTGTAGCTAATGCACTGAAACAGCTGAAAAGATGCCAAGCGGCTCATTCACCGGCTGGTTAAGGGACAGGAATAGTGTGTGGTCACAGGATAATTATCGTCTGCTGCTGCATAAATTGAGGGGGTCCTCATGGAAAAGAGTTGATGTAATTGTGTTAATTTTATCTGCTGGGTAGCGGTGCTGTTAGTGCCAGCTCCTCTGCTGGGGAGCAGCTGGTGAGCAGGGGCTGGTCCACCCCCAAAAAGTCACTTTTGAAAATTAATTTTAAAGGTTTCTAACCCATGGGGCCAGTTTTTTTTCCCTGAGCCCAGCTGGTCTGCAAGCTTAGGGTCGCTGGAGTCTTGCCAGGGAGAATTTCCTTGTCATCCTCCTGGCAGCTCTAGGTTCTGTCTTGTGTGTGTGCGTGCTTCAGGCTGCATCCTTCTCTTTCTTCAGCACTAGAGGATGTGGGAGCCTCTTAAAAAGAAATACCTCAAATCATTTGGAAAATATAATTAAGAAAAGATCTGTTCAGACTCTTTTTCTTGCAGAGCTTTTGCTGCTGACTTCAGCTGTGTCGATGCCTCGGTGGGAGATCTCAGGTAACCTTCCTAAAGCAGCAAACGTGAACCGTGCTGCACAGAGGGGATGGTGCAGAAGGGGAGAAGATTTCAGACCTTGCCTGGCACTCGGTAGTTGGACAGATGTCACCTGGAGCTTGTGAGGGCTGGAGAGTAGGAAGTGTCTTTCCACTGCTCTTCTCCATGAAGCTGCAGCTTGGTCAGGCTCCTCCTGAATAAATGTCATTACCTGTCTGCTTTAACAGGAGGGGGGGGGAGTCGGCTCTAAGGGCACCATTGGAGGGGGAGCTTGGAGAAGCTTCCACTATTCCTGTTCTGCTTTTAAGTGGGCACTTGAGTTTCCCAGGCTATAAATCCAGCCTGCTTTACTAATACGTGGTTACTTTATCATCTCAGGGTAACACAAGGAGCAGCAAGAGCTGCTCACACAGTTGGTTTTTTTGCTCTCCCAGAGATTTGCAGAGTATTTGAATACTCTTAGTTGTTTTATACAGTATAAAAAGATGGGCAGAACCTACAGTCCAGCCTTTCTCTTCAGCATAGACCTGCTTTTTAGGGTGAGTCCTGTTGTAGTCTCAGTTGTTTGCCCAGGTAATTCTTAAATCTTGCTGTCTTCCTTCATTTAGGCTTCTGTGTGAAGAAAAGCAGTTTCTAGTTGATTCTAGACCCTTCCGTGAGTTTGCACAAAAAGCTGTGGTGTGACCCAGCCAGAAATGCTGGGGCTGTCGCTGCGAACGGGGTTAATACGGAGCCCTGCGAGCGAGGCGCGTTACGTAACGGCACGATTAAAGTTGGGGGCTCAGCTCGTCTGTTTTCACTTGAGCTGCAGGCAGAAATTTGGGTTCATTTCTTTGATTTCTCGCGGTGTATTTTAGTTCTTACGGCTTTTGGTCTTCAGTGTTTGAGTTTGTCCTCTGGTATTGGGAATGTTCTGGGGAACAGGTAGCGGGGAAGGGTTGTGCATCTTCTCTTTGCTTTATGTTTCAGCGGGTGAGTCTTTAGACCCTCCATGCAGATATTGGTGTCTACAGCCTGAAGATTTCCCTGGTTTGGGGCATGCTGGGAATAAATGTGATTGGTTTGTTGGGTTTTTTTTTCCTTGCTTTGTCGCAGCTGGCAGCAAACCCCTGCCGTGTTCAGTGGGGGGTGCTGATGTGCAGGGAACGTGTCGGGGTTTGCTCTGCTCTGACGTTCCTCTTGCTCTCTGCTGCAGTGGGGTCTGCGTGGTGCTGCCTGGCTGCAGGGGGGGGGGTGTGTCATGGAATGTGTTATGTGTGATACTGTGGTGTTTTCTGCACTAGACACAGAAAACACAAACACGGCTGATGGGAAATTATTTATATAGATTTCCTTTGCTCTAAACCCTCAGAGCGTAGAACGTGACCTGGAGGAGGAAGGGTCTCTGAAGCTTACAGGGAGGCAGACCCTCTTTACACCTCTGTCGCCCTTGCAGTGCTTTGGCTTCTCTTCCGAGTCCTAAAGAAGGGAGGGGAGAGAGAGGATCATTTGTCCAGGAGCAAGTAACGACAGCTAATTTAAGCTCTAGACATCTGCCTGCTGTAAACTGTATTGAGATCACCAAACTTATTTTACCCCAGCAGCTGAGTAACATCTGACAGCTGAGAATCTGGACTGGATTTCAACTGATTAAAAAAAAAAAATGCTGGATAAAGGCACCGCATCCCATTAAAGAAAAAGTCTCTGTGAGAAATTGCTTAGTAAAGGCAGATGTGTTCCTTTTGTCAGAGCATCCCAAAATAGATTGCTTGGCCAGGACAGGATTTTTGAGCCTTCCTTAAATCCTAGATATTTCTGTTTTTTTGTCACTGTTTCGTGACTGAGGCAGGAAATGAAGTGGGAGCGAGGGTCAGGAGAGCCGAGAGGGAGCAGATCTGCCAGCTGCCGCGAACGCCCAATTTCTGTGACCGGGTTCTGTTGCTTTGGGCATGTACAGGGTGCGCAGGGACTGAGGTGCTGTTTGTACAGATCCCAGAGTTTCTGACGACTTGGCAAGCGAGGTGCCTTGCGAGGTGGGTCTGCACACATCGGGAGCTGGAGCGGCAGGGGTGGAAGCCGCGATCGGCGCTGGAGCGGGGGCAGCGGGTGGAAGCTCTGAGGAGGAGGCAGGAGTTGTTAAGCAAGTGTGGGATTGTGTCACTGGTGCGCGGGATGGCTGCTGCTCACAGCTCTTCTGTTCTGGGAACGAGCAGGGGCTGAGCTTTCTGCAGGGCATAGGGAAAAGAAGGAACTTTGTGATGGTTCCTTCTCCCACCAGGCAGGCAGCGAGCTCCTCACGCTGCGTCCCGAGCCCCCCGGGCGTGCAGGGCAGCACCGGAACGTGCGGCTGCTGCTTGCCTTGGCCGCGGGTCCTTCGGGGTGACAGGGGTTGGAGCACTTGAAGAATTAGGAGTCATTACAAATGTTATAAAAGAGGAAAAAAAAATTGACTAGCTCGCAGGGAGAGTCTCTCCACACAGTTCCCTTCTTGTGAGCCCGTGGTAGACACAAGCAATGAAAGACAAGCTTCTCCCTGAGAACCTTGGTGCAACTCTTCCCTGTCTTCTGCGTCCAGCGTGGAGAGGCCCTGAGAAGACACCAGCCTCCCTCACAAAGCCATCCATTCAGCCCGAGGTTGTATTTTTAGCAAAGCACGATTCTTCTTCAGTGTCAAAAGCAGCGAGTGGGGCAGGCAGCCCGCGTCCGTGCGCGAGGCAGAATGATCTCATTCAGGCCTCAGCATCTGCTGGGGCTGGAACAATCACCAGTGATATCAGGAGATCTGCATCTTCTCTTGTTGTAGCCCGAGACCATGGTAAACAAGGACTGTTTTCTCTGTGTGCTTTCTATGTCAGTGGAGCACAACTGGGGAGAGGTGCTTCTGTTCTGCGGCTGGGATCCCAGCCCGCCCGCCTTGTCTCTCCAGCAGCTGCCTTTGCCCTCCTGCTCTGGGGGCAATTTGCTTTCTTCTTTCACAACCGTTTTTCATCGTTGAGCTTTAAGCTGTGTGAGCAATGGAACTACCTGTGGACTTCCTTTGCTGGTGTCCTCTGAGGAGCTGTCACTTGTCGATACATCAATCTGTCTTAAAGTGAATGCTTAAAAGGTAAACAGACCAATAAAAAAAGAGTAGAAAACAGTCACTCTCATGGCTGTGTGTCTGGTGTCACAATACCGGTGCTTTGTGAGAGCTGCTTTTGCCATGTGTCTGTTTTCTTTCTCCTATTTTCCCAGCTCTCCCCAGCAGTTTGTTGGCAGAGCGGATGCTCTGGCACCCAGCCCTCTGGCTGTAACTATCAGATGATGCTTCCTCGTAATGCAACAGGTAGAATTGTTGAAAGGCTTGTGAATTGGAGCCTGGAATGCCGAGCGGGTCACAGTGGTGGCTCAGAGGAGTTCTGCCATTAACACTGTCCACCCTTTTCTTTGGATTATACAACAGAGCTGCTGAGGGAAGGAGCTTTAATAGGATCTGTGATTTTCTTTTCCATTAATGGTTACAGAAACAAGAGAGTAGAGTTTCAGTTAAACTGCTGCCAAGGCTCCAGAAGTGCAGAATTGCTGATGAGTTTTTCCACTGTATTTTGAACGTTTGATCTGTAATACTCGGAGACGGTTGCATTTGGACAGCATTTTTAATCATGCAAAGTACAGATCCTGCCTCTTATGATACAGGCACATGATTGTTTCCAGATCTGGTGGCCCTTAGGGGAGGAGGAACATGAAGGGTTGTGTGCTGGCCTTGGAGGAAGAGAGCAAGGCTGCAGAACCAGCCCCGGGCCTGGTGGTGGTGGGAAGACTGGGGAGGCACTTTCCCATCTCAGATGGATGAGTTCCTTGTTTGCTGGAACGGGAGCATCGGGGATGAGCCGAGCCCAGGAGCTGTGGCGAGACCCTTGGGAGGCAGCGGGGAGCGGGTGCCAGCCCGTGTCTTTGCCACACTGTTAGTTACTCATTTCAAACACGAGCCAGGTGCTTGTGTGCTCTTTCTGTTGCTTGACCTGAGCAGAGTTCTAGCAGGAGTGTGTCAGGTGATGGCAAAAGTTAAAACTGAAAGTGAAGAGCGGGCTGGGCGGCAGCGGCGAGCCCTGCGCGGCACAGCCCGGTGTCTATTGTTTTGCCAGCTGGCAAAACGGTGACAGCTCAGTGAAAACAACCCTCTGCATGAGGCAGTTGTGTGGGAATGGCCAATGGCAAGCCCGAGCGAGGTTAAAAACATGTGAACTTGTTTCAACACAATTCCCTTTGTTCTTTCTATGGTAGGCTGGCTGAACATTGCTCCCGTTCACTGGTGGGGTCCCTCCTCCCCGCTGCCGAGACGTGCCCTGGGAGCGCCGGGGGCTTTGGCAGCGCTCCCCCCTCGCCTCGGCAGCTTCCCGTGGATGAATGTCTTTCTCGTGTAAGGATCTGATCTCTAGGTGCTTCTAAAATACAAATGCCAGTGGTGGGCAGCTCTTGGCAAGTCTGCTCTGCACCCTTAGGTCTTGTATTTGGCAGCTCCTGAAGCGCAGGGCTGCTCAGCCGGTTTCCCCTTGGGCTTTGTATCCTCTACTGGAGAGGCCTCTCTCTGCGGTACCTTCTGGCAGTGCACCCACAGTAAGAGCACCTTTTCCACGCTTTAAATGAGTTGTAGCTACAGTTCCAGTGAAGACAGTCGACTTCTCTTTGGTTTATTAAGAATGTGACTTGTGAAAGACAAAAGCCTTTGCTTCCTTTGGGCAGAACCCTGTCCTGCAGCGTGCCCAAAGCTGCGTCTAAGCTTTGAGAGTTTGTGAAGGTGTGCAGAAGTACAGAAGTGGATCGCTTGCATTGTACTTTCTGTGGTAGGTGAAGCTAAATTTTTAAAGGTAAAGATTCTCCCTGCTTCTGGTCCCTGGTAGACTGCAGATGGGCTCCAGCTCGGGCCCGTGACTGGTACAGCAGCGTTGCCACATACGGAAATAAAGCTCCTCAGCCCCAAGAGCTATTGAGCAGCTCGTGCTTGCTCTGGAGTTGGATGGAGGTATTTGTACATAAGTCCTGTGACCCTTTGCTTTCTAGTTCTGGTTTCTCTGATTTTCCTCTCCCTTGGCTTTCTCTGTACATAGCTTGCCTGCAGCAAGTGGTGCAGAAACACCTTTGCTTCTGGATCCTTCTTTCAAGCAAATAGAGTCACAGAAATGTCTAGATTGGAAAAGACCTGTACGATCATCTAGTCCAATCATCACCCTAACACTACCAAGTCTACCCCTTAAACCTTATCCCTAAGCACCCCATCTAATCAACTTTTAAACACCTCCAGGGGTGGGGACTCCACCACTGCCCTGGGCAACCCATTCCAATGCCTGATAACCTGCTCAGCAAAGAACTTCTTCCTAATATCCTAGCAAAACCTCCCCTGGCACAGCTTGGGAGTGACCCGCGTTTGAGCCACAACTGCAGCTCTGCTCTGGCAATCTGGGGGTCACCCAGCTGTCTTAGCTTCATTGGCTTCTGCTTCATTGGTTCAGCAGGGGCTGAGTCCAGGTGGGTCGGTCCTTCTCCGGGGGGGACTACGGTGGCCTGCAGCCATCAGCTTCGGCCGTACCGCTCATGATCTGGTCACGTCCCCCGTGCAGGTGATCCCCACCGCTCGGCTGCTCGCACAGAAGGTTGCTCGGTGTTGAAGGAGAGAGTAACTGGGACTGGCTGGCTGGGACGTGAAGATGGGCTCTGAGCTGGTCTTTGTTCCAGTGGTTAGAATCTGTCTTTGTCTGGGGCTGGAGTTTTGGTTGTGCAAGCTCTTTGGAGAGCGGACAAGCAGTGTCTGTCTCTGACTACAGCAGTGAAGTCCCAAAAGCACACTGCAAGTCTTGACCGCTGTGTCTTGGAGCAGGGTGATGCTTCTTTTGAGTCAGCCTCCTAGTTTTGCTATGTTGAACAGTCTAGGAGGGGAAGCAAGTGAACTAAATCCCTGAATTTGATTCAGAGAAGCTGAACTGAACTTGAACGCCATGGTACAATTTCCCTCTTAGGCTGCTTGTCTAAAATGGTGAAGGTAGATGGGAGAAGAGGAAAAATGGGTTTAATTTCCTTCAAGGGAATCTTTGCTTTCAAGAGTTTAAGGGATGCTGCTTTAAACCATATGTTGTGTGTTTCTAAATGTCCTAAACTGTCTCTGCAAATGCTTGCTCTTGAGTGTGAGGACTATTTCTGGACCTGTTGCCAAGGCAGTGCCAAGCTTCTGCTTGAGGCTTGCACCCTTAGTTCTCTTTGATTTAGCTGTCTTGTTAATGTAGAAATTGTTCTTGGCCCCGTTTCTTAAGTACGTGGGACTGCTTCTGAAAGACAGACAGCCCTCTGCTCTTGACTTGCGTGGCTGCTGGGGGTGTGCAGCACCTCACAGGAGCAGCTGGTTCGGTCAGCCATGGACCACAGAGCTCTGCTGGACTCTGAGGAGCCAGGGCATCCAAGACTGAAGGGAGACTGCCAGAGGTGGCTTTACTGCTCCTGTGTTCCTGTCGTGTTTGGTCAGGTAATATCCCAGAGTATCCCTGGTAAAGGGGTGAAGTGTCTGAGAGCCAGCAGGATGTCAGGTGGGCTCTTCCTGTGTACATTGTCCATGAGAAACCCTGCAGCAACCAGTTACAAGCATTTTGGAGCGCTGCAGAGTTACGCTGATGTTGCTTGGGGATCAAATGCTCAAATTTGGTGCTCAGTTCCTCTTAAAATATGGTGTTTTGCTTCCTTTCAGAGAAGCGGAATCCTTCAAGGAACAAGGCAACGCTTACTATGCCAAGAAAGATTACAACGAAGCATACAACTATTACACAAAAGCCATAGGTGAGGATGGGTTGTGATAATATAATCTAAAACTCAAAGTTGATAATTGATTTAAAATCCACCAGCAGGGTTTCTTAACAGCACACGCTGGGTGAAAACTTTTTGGAATGACATTGTGGAATTTTCACCAGCTTGGTGCTGCGAATCTGTGTCCATGTGGGCGACTGCAGCAGGTCTTTTGTTTCTCCTCCAGCCAAGACACTCTTAAGGTGAAGCCAGCCCAGCTTTTCCCCCCTGCTGCAGGGTCAGCAGCGCTGCCGGGCCGAGCACCACAAGCTTCTGTTCCCTGTGAGGTTATTCCTCTGTGTAGTGTGGGGAGCAGTGGTTTTATGACTCGCTATTCAAAGCAGCTGCTTGACTGTCACGCGTCGTCTTAAGGCACTCGGGCGATGTTATAAACGGGGGGTGGGAAGTGAGTTTTTAATCCAACTATGGCTTTTTACTATGTTCTAGCAGTGGTACAGCTGCTTGCTTTGCACTAACAGTGAGCGCTCCTCCACCTCCAGATACCTGTCCTAACAATGCCAGTTATTATGGTAACAGAGCTGCCACCCTCATGATGTTGGGGAGATTCCGAGAAGCGCTGGGAGATGCTCAGCAGTCGGTCAGATTGGATGATAGCTTTGTCAGGGTACGTGGAAAACTTCCCAGTTCTCATTCACGCCTCGGTACCCTCATCTCCACCTCTGGCAGCTCTTGCAGCTCCCTTTACCTGTCTCCTCAGGGCCATCTTCGGGAAGGGAAGTGCCATCTCTCCCTCGGGAACGCCATGGCTGCCAGCCGCTGCTTTCAACGAGTTCTAGAACTGGATCACAAGAATACCCAGGCACAGCAGGAGGTAAGAGCTTCTTAAAATAGAAACATTCCCAGTAGATGGGACCATCAAAGGAAACGGATTGAACTGGTAAGCCTTCCACTTTGAATCTGCAGTCGTCATTAGGAGTGACTGGTTTTGTTCTTGGGGGGGGGGGGGGGGAAGGGGGGAAAAAAGGGGATGGGGTCCCGGTCTCCCTCTTTTGCCCACCA
>JANHGN010019338.1:0-10190 GCA_024605025.1 Megaceryle maxima | reverse complement strand
TCAAACCCCGCCTGGCTGCGTTCCTGTGTGACCTGTGCTGGATGATATCATCCTGCTCTGGCAGGGCACTTGGACTCGAAGATCTCCAAGGTCCCTTCCAACCCCTGACACCCTGTGATACCTGTGATGTGTTCCTGGCACTGGCTGGGCCCTGGTGGGAGGTGCTGTACAACTCAGAGCGGGGCTGTCTGCTGAGCCATGTGATAGTTGTGCGAATGCAGAACTTGTGCTTTGCACTGCACGAGTGAAGAGTGAAAAGGATGACAGGCCCAGGCTGAATGCCCTCTGTTGCTGTGTGCTTTGGAGGGTGAGTGGAACCAGGAGTGAGCTGTACAGTACAGATTTTGTCAGCCACGTTTGATTGCAATTTGCTCCTGAAATGCATGTTCAGGGTGGTTCTTTCTCAACTCTTCAACAAAAAAAGAGGTTGGTTGTCTGCCCATATGATAGTGAGGGTCACTGGAGGAGGAATGCAGAGCTGCCTGGGACTTTCTCCATTACTGATTCCAAATCTTTCTTCCCAAGGGCTGTAACAGGGCACATCTGGTACTGACCTGATAGAACCAGAAATGACAGCATGAAATCTGAAAGGCACCCAGCCCTTCTCATGCCACTGTCTCTGTTCAGTGGATGAATGTAAGGCCCCAGTTTGGCCCAGAAAGGAGATTGTTCGGCACATTGAGGTCACTGACTCTTAGGCTAAGCTCAAGATTTTGAAAGGGTAAATCCCAGCTTTGTATTACTAGGATACGAGGAGCAAATGGGATGTATGGCCAGTCTGGATTTCATCTGTAGGAAGTGCCCTGCCTCTGTCGCATGTTCTGAGCTTTTGCATCTGTCCCTTTACTTCTCCCATCTCACTTCACTGGGGACTCTTGCACGAAATGTGATCTTTGTTTCTGGAGAGCTGCTTTGGCTCCTTCCTCACCCAGAAGCCATTGGCTTCTTGATCTGGAACACAGTGCTTCCCACAGCAGCGATCGTGATGTCACGGGCCGGGGAGGCAGATGAACCTTGGTGGAACAAAGACCCTGTTCTCATGCAGATGTCCCCACCAGAGAGGCGGAGATGGAAAAGACCTATTAGATCACCCTGCCCAGTGCAGTCAGACCAGGGCAAGATCAGTCCCTCCACTGTACTTTTTTTGTGTTTTGTCCAGTACCCACTGTCTCAATCTATTGAATTTCTGTCTTCCCACGTGCCTTTATAATGCAGGAAACAGGGGCAGAATTGTCCTCCTTGGCTTTTTCTTCATGACCTACAGTGTCTGAAGAGTCAGAGGGATGGGCCTTCTCCAGGTGTCCCATGAATTTTCTGGCTAGCGCCGTGTCACCGTAACAGAGAAGGTGCCATAGCCCTTTGCACAGAAAGCCCTTTAAAAGAGGACAAAAAAAACCCTGCACATGAGGAACATTTTGGAAGGAAATGCCTCCAGCAGCAGAGGAAACGGGTGTCTGCATGCTGTTAGGCAAATAGGAACTCTCAAGTGAGGTAATGGCTCAGTCGGTCACTCTAGGTCATTGGTTGGTTGCTTTGCTCACAGTTGGGTTGGTTTTTTTGTCCCACCAGGTTGTATTTTGCATGGATCGTGCTTTGGAGTTCGCTCCTGCTTGTCACCGCTTCAAAATCCTCAAGGCCGAGTGTTTAGCGCTGCTGGGTCGCTACCCAGAAGCACAGTCTGTAGCAAGGTGAGTGTACCACGGACTTGATAAAATGATGCTCAGTGGAGGAAGAATGCCCAGAGAGGCTGTGGAGTCTCCTTCTCTGGAGACTTTCCAACCCCACCTGGACCTGTTCCTCTGTGGCCTGCCCTGGGTGACCCTGCTCTGGCAGGGGGGTTGAACTCGCTGATCTCCAGAGGTCCCTTCCACCCCCTACCAGTCTGAATGCCCTTGGAGACCAGAGGGAAACTGGAATAAAGAAACATTGCATTATTTTTTTTTCATGTCTGTTACAGTGACATCTTACGAATGGACTCAACAAATGCAGACGCGCTGTACGTCCGTGGGCTCTGCCTGTACTACGAGGACTGCATTGAGAAGGCCGTGCAGTTCTTTGTCCAGGCTCTCAGAATGGCTCCTGATCACGAGAAGGCCTGTCTTGCCTGCAGAGTAAGTTGTGGATACTGGGACAGGACTGCAGAATTACTGGGATTGTTTGGTTTGTTTTGTTTTTTTTTTAACCAAACACCCAACTTGCTTCTGCTGGATCAGTCCCTTCTCCCTCCCTCTCCATTATCACTCCCTGGGTCTCCAGTAGGCTGTTGTGTGTCCAGCCCCTTCCCAAAGACAACCAGCTGCTGCTTTAGGCAGAAAGGAGTTGCCTGAGGTCTTTCTCAGAAGACTGTGATACTTTGAAGACTGCCTCCCTTTATTTCTTCTTTGTGCCTTGATCAGATACAGGAGCAATAAAACCCAGTCTGTCAGTTCTGAAAGAGCTTCCAACTTTCAGATTCACCGTTAGTGCCCACAGGTTGACCTGTGGTTAAACACAGTCCCTTTCATGTAGCTCCTTCCCTCGTTTCTACTCCGTTGTAGTTCTTTGACTCTTTAAAATCTAGTTACTTGTGTAAGCTCTTGGTGAGATCCCACGCCAGGTTTGTTGGTTTGGGGGTTTGTTTGTTGGTTTTTCTGAATATATAAATTTACTTCACTGTTATGATCTCATCTTAAAGATGAGGCAACCCTTGTTCCCATGGCGAATGCCTGTACCTAACACAGGCTGTTCCTCAGCGCTTCTCCTGAGGGAAGGCAGAACACTGACAGCTCCCTTCAGCTGCTGGAGCAAGGCTCTGACTTTTGTATCCTGCAATGGTGTCAAACCAAATTAGAACTGCTACATTTGAGGACCTTGACCCAGCAAAATAAGATGCTTGGTGCCCCTGAAGAAGTTACTGACGTCCTTATCCAGGGTTTATTTTCTTTCAGAATGCCAAAGCACTTAAAGCAAAGAAAGAAGATGGGAATAAAGCATTCAAAGAAGGAAACTACAAACTAGCATATGAACTCTACACAGAGGCACTAGGAATAGATCCAAATAACATAAAAACAAATGCCAAACTCTACTGCAACCGGGGGACGGTTAATTCGAAGGTAAGAAGCAGTCACCTGGCAGGTGGTCTCCCATCATATTCCTCACCACCTAGTTTATAAATTGCAAATTGGTTCTTCTGGAAACCGTAGGCTCCTCTGCCAGCTGGGGCAACTGGAGCTTTCTGGTGCTGTGGGCAATGTTTCAGGTTTTTGTACTTGCACAATGATTGGATCTGTTCCAAACAGCCAATGAAGCTGACTCTTGAAGAAATGAAACTCAAATACTTGGGCTGCATGGAGTGGGAGAGGAGGAATGTAGTTTAGCCTTATCTTAATCAGCAGAAAGGCATCCTGATTTGTTTCCTTTCTGCTAATGAGGAGATATCTTTTCTTATTCCTCTTGTAAATCATCTGTCTTGCTTTGGGTTTTGATCTAAAAAAAAGTGACCTAATTTTAAAACTTTAGACGCTTTTTCCAGGTTTGCTGTTGCATTTTAGTCATGCTCTATCCAGAGAAACTGTCATGTGATAGTCCTTCCAGTTTCCACCCTGCCTTTCCTCTGGGCATGTTTCCTTCTCAGCTGTCTCTGTGGTGATCCCTTTGAGGATTTTCAGCACCCCACTTGGTCAAGAGACAGAGGCTGTTCTCAAAACTGGGAGATGGGATGAGCTGGAGGCAGCAGTAGTGGATATTTTACATGGCTGTTTGGGCCTGAAAACAGTGATTATTTTTTTTTTTTAAGAAAAAAATAAAAATCCTGTCTGGGAATTAGTTTGGACATGTAATAACTTGGTTTTCAGATCATTTTCAGGAAGACTCTTGTTTCCAAATGCATTTCTGAAAGAGAAGCACCTCGTAGTTGTACCATTTCACCAGCCAGCCTTCTGATTTTTCCTTAGGCAACAGAAGTTCTGAGGTTTTGGAAAAAAAAATAAATTCCTAGATGCAGACACAAAACAATGGGAGTTTCCAAGATTCTTTACACCTTTCACTTGCCTAAAATCATAATGCTACTTAACAGAATTTGTTCTCTGGGGATTCACTTAACTTCTGTCTGACGTTGTAGCTTAGGAAACTCGAAGAAGCAATCGATGACTGCACGAACGCAGTGAAACTGGATGACACGTATATCAAAGCTTACTTGAGGAGAGCACAGTGGTAAGTAGACCTTTGTAATGGTCATGATGAGCTGGTTTGTGGGTGGGAACCTCTTCCCTGCAGCCCTGAGTGACAGGGATAACAAATCTGAAGCTTAACTGAATAAACTGTTGTGTCTGAAGGGTTCCTGAGTCTATTCCTCTTCCTTATGCTGATGAGGGTGCAGCAGCAGCTCTGCGTAGCATGGATCTGGGACTGCCTGGGGATGGTTGAATTTAGGCAGGATTTGCTCTAAGCTTGACCTACTGTGTTTATAGACTGATGTAAGGTGTTCTGGCCCAGAAAGCCTGGCTCTTAAGCTTTTTCAGGAGGGCTGCTGCAGGTAGGAGACCTTACCCTGGCAGAGCTGTTCACTCTTCCAGCAAACCAGATGTAGGAGAAATCAGCTGAGCCTGTTCATTTCTCAGCCACAGTTGACAGTGCAGTGCGGCACGGTGGAGCTGAGTGAGTTGTCTCCTTTAGCAGCCTTCCTGTTGTACTTTTGTTTTCATTTGCAACCCTCAGTGTTCTTCTCAAGCTCCATCTCTGGGATTGCTAAACTACAGTGAGTAGTTACTATGTGAGTAAGGCCAAAACGCCCACAGCCGGGCGTACGTCCCTCTGAGGTGCCAGGATTGTCTCTTCTAACCAGCGTTGCTAGTGCACAACTGCAGCAGCTTCCCCGAAGTCTTGCTGGCTGGTATTAGTTCCTGGGGCTGGATAAAGTCATTATCAGATCGTTAAAGTAGAACTTGTGCTGCCAAATGAGATTGCAGTTTCCACTTGGAGCCCGAAGTGCAAGTTCCTGTGCCAGGGTTTCCCATGAAGAGCAGGTGTCTGGGCCTCCAGTCTGTCTAGCGGTGACCCCTTGTGGGTTCCTCCTCTGACTGCTCTTTCTGCAGTTCCCAATCCCGGGAACATCTTTTCCTTAATTCATATCCATCCGGAAAGCTGGTACCTGAACCCCCTTGTGATATTTCCTCTGAAGTACACCTTGGCCACCAGTGTTTCTTTCCACAGTTATATGGACACAGAACAATATGAAGATGCTGTCAGAGATTATGAAAAGGTTTATCAGACAGAAAAAACAAAAGGTGAGCATCCTGGCATTCCTTTTGTGTTAGCTGGTGATTTTTTTTGTTGCTGCTTTTGTTTGCTTCCCCCCACCCCCAGTATGCTCTGACTTGCACCCTTTTACCCCAGCAGGATGGTACAGGGGGAGTCCTAGAAGCTCTCTGAAATGCCTGTCTCAGAACCTGGTTCCTCTCCCAGCACTGAATGCTGAGAAGATAATTTACCTTGTAGCTGAAGCAGTGCACTAGATCCAGAACATCTGGTTGTTATTCTCATCCTTAACTGTCATCTTCCTTTTTTAGTAGCCTGAAAGTGAAGCATCTGGAGTAACTTAGTCCTTGTAGTTCAGTGTCTTAAGGCTGGTTTAATGTGCTGAGATGTTCACCTACATTTGGCAACAGCCTTACGGGGACAGCGGGGCTTTCCTTGGCTGCCTGGCTGTAAATCCAGGTGGGATGGTTACTTGTGGCACTTGAATCTTTCTACCAGGTCAACTCAACATGTTGGTCTTCATCCTCTTTTAAAGCAGGAGGCTGTGCCTGACACTAAAGCCGCTTTCCTTTGGCATTGCACTTCTTTCTAGAACACAAGCAACTTCTAAAGAACGCACAAGTGGAACTCAAAAAGAGCAAACGGAAAGACTACTATAAAATCCTTGGGGTTGACAAAAATGCCTCTGAAGATGAGATCAAGAAGGCTTATAGGAAAAGAGCACTAATGCATCACCCAGGTACCCACAGTATCTGTTATTAGAACATCTGTTCCAGATGTTGTTGCTTTGATCTCTGTGCACGCTTCCTGCGCAACCATCACTCAGAGGCAGGAATAAACCTGAGGGGGGGGATTTCTGGGCAAGTAGCAGTTCTGACCCCACGGATCTAAAATGCATACTGGTGGCAGCTGGGAGTGTGTAGCTTTTTTCATTTGCACTAGAAACTAAAAGCTTCTTTCCTGCTGCTTTTTGTCTCCCTAGACCGACATAGTGGGGCAAGTGCAGAAGTACAGAAGGAAGAGGAGAAGAAGTTTAAGGAGGTTGGTGAAGCCTTCACCATCCTGTCAGATCCCAAGAAGAAGGCTCGCTACGACAGTGGCCAGGACCTGGAAGAGGATGGATTGAACGTGGGAGGTGGGTGTTCCTTGTGATATTCTGCTGGGGTAGCCTTTAAAAAGACAGAACCATTTAGAGTCTGCCTTTCTCTCTTAAGCAAACCTCCCATTCGTGATAATCCTATGAATTGCCTCTGTTGGGTCTCTGAAAATGTGACTGGCAGATCTGAGCTGGATGTTTCACAGTGTGAATAGTCTGGGTTGTGTGCTGGATGTTATCCCTGACCGAGACGGTCGGTAACCCCAGCGTTAGGCCAGAGCCTTTCATGGGCAATGTAAAACAGCGTAACAAAGAGATTGTGGGTCCCTAAATGCTGCTTATCCCAAAGTCTTAGGTTGTCCCTGTGACTGAAATTGTCTCTCTGACAGCTGTTGCTTTTACCTGTTCCCTGTTAGCTGGTGCCCCTGTTCTCTGCGGCTGTGTCATAGTGCTCAGCGTAGAGCCCAGTGCTCAGGCAGAGCAGGAGTTTTTTGTCCACTTGTAAAATGCTTTTATGGGCCCTCAGTGGGGTGACAGTTTCTAAACTGTGAGAACTGTATCTGGATGTTTCACTTAGCTCACAACTTCCTTTTCTTCCCTGTAGAATTTGATGCAAATAATATCTTCAAGGCCTTCTTCGGTGCGCCGAGTAACTTCAGTTTTGAAGGTAGGTGGAGGTGTTCTCCTGTCAGCTCTGCAAACATAAGTGCACAGATCACTTGACAGGCCAGCTGAGCTCCCAGGGTGGACATGCTATTTGAGGAGGGTATTTGACCTTTCCACAGAAAAATACCTGAGAGCTTTTGGACAGTCCTGTCTGCACAGCATCCCAGCTGATAGCCAGTTCTGGTTCTTTTGTGTTCAAAAGCAGCAAAACCTAAGGGTTTCCTTTTCTGGAAGCATCCGTTGGCTTTGCTGCTCAGGAATAGTTGACCAGAACTTGGATACAGCTGCTGGTTGCTAAAGCAACAAAAGGTGCTTCTTGGTCAGAAGTCCCCTGCGTGTCTCTCAGTTCTCTCCTCTGGCTTCCTAACGCTGCCAGCCCTCCCAGGGGCCTCTGCCCACAAAGGTTTTGAGGTGACTGGAGGTGAAGAAGCAGCTGTTTTCTCAGTGTGCCCCCCAAACCTCACGTGTGCTCAGGCTTTCTTGGAGCAGGGTGGATTTCTGCAGCACCATGCGAGCTCTCGGCACTCAGCCGGTGCCGTTACACCCTTGGGGAACCGTGTGCCCCTTAAGGGCTTTTGCTCAGTGGATTTGGAGGAGTCCTGCACGCTTCGTGTGCCATCTACCTTCCTCCTTGTAAGCCTCCCTCCTTTACCCATACTCTCCCTCGTCCACTCTTCCCCTTATTGGTCATCAGCTGCTGGAAATGCCCAGCAAAGATCTCACCTCTCCTGCCTGTTCTGATGGTTCTGAGCTGAGTCCTGGCCGGGCATCAGGCAGCTGCAGGAGAGTCATGAATCGTGTTTTCTCTGAATGCTGAAAGTGCTAACAACTTTCATTTTCTTTTTCAGCTTCTGGGCCTGGAAATTTCTTTTTCCAGTTTGGTTAAAAAAAAAAAAAAAAACCCAAACCACACACATACCTGATCTGCTTATTTTAACCTTGAATATGGACATACTTAGACTCCTTCCTTCATCACGTCTCGTTGTACTTAGAGCAGTTTCATTTCTCTCAGTTGGAGACCTCTGTTTTGTGTGCTTTTGTGTGTGAAGAGGAAACCAGCTCGGGGAGGGGAAGGCTTGTGAATTTTGTTTTACTGTTAAATTTATTAAAAAAAAAAAAAGAAAAAAAAAAAGAAAAAAAAATAAAGCTTTGAATCTTTTGGTCCCTCCATGCTGGCCCCTACTTTCGGACTGTTCCTGCTCCTCAGCAGAGAGGATTTCCTGGAAGTCCTCCTGGAATCTCAACTTGTAAGAGAGTGATCTCCTGTTTTGGCTCCGAGGTGCAGTATGGCAGCATGTCTCGGGTTTGTAGTAACTTGTAAATTATCTTAATCTTCTGAAAATATTGCTGAGAATGACTCAAGTTTCATACAATCCCATTTTACCTGCCAGCTCTCGTCTTTTTCTTCTTTTTTTTTTTTTTTGCCATGGTTCTACACGGGCATTAACTTCAGTGAGAACGTGTGAGCTTAACAATTTTGTATCAGAAAAATGCTTCTTTGGATTTAAAAGAGCAGCTTCTGTGCGAATTCCCTGTGATGCAGCCAGAACTAAGGGCTTTGTGTTTCCACTTCAAGAATTGTCCTGTTTAAGGGAATATTGAATTTGCTCTGGGCTGAATTTCTTCACTGTGGTGATTTGTTGTTGGTTGGTTGTTTTGGTTTGTTTTTGGGTTTTTTTTAATTAATCAACTTGAACTTTTACTATTTGTGCTAAAACTTGATTTTGTTGAGCTTGATGTTTGATTTGGTGTTACTGATCCATAATGCAGACGAGCTCTTCCTAGCTCTGAAGAAATGCAAAGTGAAATTCAGGTTACTACTTGCGGCCGGTTCGTGTGCGCGCAGCGGCGCCCGCTCCTCCTGCTGGCAGGAACTGCACCCTACCTGAAACTGGGCACCGAGTTTTCAACCAGAAGTAACTTACTAGTCCAAAGAAGCAAGAAAATGCAAAGTCAAACTCTGAGCTGACGCTCTGTCCCTTGCTTCTCGTGCACGATGTCAGGACGGTGCTGAGGGCTGAGCTGGGAGCTGTGTGCAGCTGCCTCGAGCCGGGGATGGCTTTGGCTGGGGGGTGCTGCCAGTTTGTGTGAATGCTGGGTTATTTTTCACCAGAAATGTGGTGCTACAGCGAGATCTCAGCCTGGAGAGGACTCTGCTTCCAGTGTTCTCCCCTCTAGAGAGTGAAGAATCTTTCTGCCTGGCTGCTTGGGTTGAGTTAAATGATGTCTGAAGTGGTTCTGGAGCCCGGCGTGGGCGTTGTGTGGCAGCTTCTCGTGGGGGGTGTTGGTAGAAGGTGTGTTGGCCCTGGGTGACACCAGGGAGAAGGGCAGAGTCTCGGCAGCGTCGCCGTGTCCAGAGCGTTGTAAGCTGACCCGCGGTAGCGTAGTGATGTTTGGAGGGCTGACAGAACGGGTGTTGGTACAGACACAGGCGAGACTTCCCCAGAGAAACCCGAGACTTTTATATCGTGTCTGACTTAACATCCTGCTGCAGGAACAAAACTCATTGCGTGATTACTTTGAATTCTGACATCTTTGTCTTCCTTCCTTCGAGGGCTGTCCTCATCCCGCCCAGCGGGAGAGTTTTTAGGCTGCAGTGCCCACGAACTTCATCTCCAACAGCTGCAATAGCGTCGTGGTGCTGCCGCCGCCGGGCACCGCGCTCCCGCGGCTCGGTTTTGTCAGGATTTTTGACAATCTGCTTTCACAGAGGGAAGATTTAAGGGCTTAAATTCTAGTACTGCAGACTAAAGAAAATATTTTATAACTCGCTCAAAAGTTGGCTTTTAAAATGAGCCAATGTTCAGTAATATTTCCAAAACCAGACTCTGCAGCATTTATTCAAACTTCTTTCACACCAGTGTAACGTGATGGACTTAACCCGGATTGCACTGAGAGCAAAATAAGGTCCTGGCATCTCTCAGACTCTGAAACGGTAAATACCTGGGGAATTGAAATTCTGGTCTATGCACATTGTGACACTTCTCCAGTTCTCGCAGCACTCATAAATCAGAGTTTGCAGGACTTATTTCAGTGTGGCAGTCTGGATTCATAACGTCGTGTCCTCTGTGTGTTGATATTACTGTACAGTTTGGACTCTTCTCAGTCTTTTATCACCGTGCAGAGACATCCTGCAGTTGTCAGTGGTTTTATTATTATTATTATTATTATTTTTATTATTATTATTATTACT